>CAUYLG010004810.1:0-46938 GCA_963573385.1 Cacajao melanocephalus
CAAAGAGAATAAAATACCTAGGAATACAACTAACAAAGGATGTAAAGGACCTTTTCAAGGAGAACTACAAACCACTGCTCAAGGAAATAAGAGAGGACACAAATAGATGGAAAAACATTCCATGCTCATGGTTAGGAAGAATCAATATTGAGAAAATGGCCATACTGCCCAAAGTAATTTATAGATTCAGTGCTATCCCCATCAAGCTACCTATGACCTTCTTCACAGAACTGGAAAAAAACACCTTAAACTTCATATGGAATCAAAAGAGAGCCCACATAGTCAAGACAATCCTAAGCAAAAAGAACAAAGCTGGAGGCATCACGCTACCTGACTTCAAACTATACTACAAGACTACAGTAATCAAAATAGCATTGTACTGGTACCAAAACAGAGATCTAGACCAATGGAACAGAACAGAGGCCTCAGAGGCAATGCCACACATCTACAACCATCTGATCTTTGACAAACCTGATAAAAACAAGCAATGGGGAAAGGATTCCCTGTTTTTCCTCTGTTCTTCTCATATGGTAATCCAATAGACTCAGCACTATTTGTTATAAAGGCCTACTTTCCCTCTTACAGAGTAACAACACTATTGTCAGAAATCTGTGACCATATATGTGGGGGTCTTGGGATTTTAATTAAAAAAACTGTGCTTTTTATTCCCTTAAAATATTTAACTTACGGGCCTAGCAAAGTGGCTCACACATGTAATCCCAGCACTTTGGGAGGCTGAGGTGGGTAGATCACTTGAGATCAGGAGTTTGAGACCAGACTGACCAACATGGTGAAACCCCATCTCTACTAAAAATACAACCCCGTCTCTACTAAAAATACAAAAATTAGCCAGGCATGGTGGCACTTGTCTGTAATCCCAGCTACTTGGGAGGCTGAGGCAAGAGAATTGCTTGAACTTGGAGGTGGAGGTTACAGTGAGCCAAGATTACCCCACTGCCCTCCACCCGGGGTGACAGAGCAAAACTTCATCTCAAAAAAAAAAAAAAAGTTAAACTTACGATTTTGTGATGTTGGATACACAGATCCATGTCCCAAAAGCAACCGATACTTCTGTTCACAAAAAAATTTAGGCTCAAGTTGAACTTCCAAATTTCTTACACTTTTTTTCTTTTTCTTTTTAGCATACTGAGGTGGACACTAATTTCAAAGGATGTAAGTACTAAGAAAGTAATTACAAGTTTGTACATGAACCGGCAGGAATCAGCCCATAGTACAGTGATTTCATACAATTTATGCTTGGTGGATATTTTTAAAAACACATTATTTTCTACTCAAATGTAATTAGACACTACATTCAATATAATGACCAATATCAACTGAGATTCTAGCACTTAGAAAAGAGATGGTAAATATATGACATATGAGTCCCCATGCCTGCCTGTGATCATGGCAGACACTACTAATTAATCATGACATTCTCTACTATATAGCTCAGACGTGGCCTCAGAATCCTACTCAATGTAGGGCGCTAGGGATTCACTACCACCAATTGATCAGATATGTCACATAAAAGGAAACCTACTTGCCATCATTAACTTAGAATTTCTGGCTGCATTCACCCCTACCATATCCTTAAAGCTCCTAGAATCCTGCTCCTTCCAACATAATCATCCTAAATATTTCCCTGAATCGTCCGTATTATGTGAGTTGTGATTGAGTCATACTGCATTCAAAGTGGTATCAAAGAAGACAACTGGCTGGCTGGCGAGCTGCCTCCAGCAGGCCTGCTTGGATGGGCAATTCATTGGTGGGATAAGCCCAGGACAGGACCTAAGCCTCACCTTTGTAGCTTATAAAGCTTCATTCAGTCAGCTATCCCTGAGTTTATCAAGCTCCCAGGAACTGACTCAAAGAAACTAAGAGAAGACAGATTTATAAATCAGAATGCCAACTGACTGATTTGTAGTGGGATCACAAAACTTTCCAATGGGTAGAAAATTGTTTTCTACTACCGAGGAGTTTCACTCTCTTGTATAGAACTACCTGAAAAACTGAATTAGAAATTGAAGGTTTAGTGGTTCAGAGTATAGACTCTGCACTAAGACCTCAGAGTCTAGGTCATGGTGATTTTAGGCAAGTTGGCTTTAGCTTCTAAATCTCAGTTTTCTCATCTTACGGTGAGAGAGGGGGTGATAGTAATTGCTTCTGGGGAGTCAGTGCACAAATATACATATCATTTAATAGCTTAGGATCAGGCATGTAATAAGCAGTCAATAAATCTTAAATTATTAGAATAGATTCAGCACAAAGGAAATGTGATATTTTTGGACTGTTTTGTCCAGACTATGGAAGATCTTTGAACTCCTTTGCTCCTTCTTAGAAGCAAAAATAAGTTAGTTCATGTGATAAAGTATCTGTCACACCTTCTTTCTGTTGGATAGTTTCAGATGAATAAAAATTATTAAACACCAAATCCCCATTCACTAGATTTCATGTGCATTTCCCTCTTCTTCCAAAACCAGTCACCATTAGATTAGATAAAATAAAAGGACTAGGTTTTACCATTTATATTGGTCATGTTCTAATCCCAAGCATAAAAGTTGGCCACCTTGCTTGGACAACAGGCAGAGAGATAATTTGGTCTTTTGATTGGCCTCATGAGATCGTCTATATTCCTTGATAAAGACTTGGGAGAGGTAAGGAGGAACATCAATGTACAGGGAGTGTATTTTTATTGTAATTTTACTGGAGATGGGGTGAGCAGGAAGAGGTGTATGTTTCCTGAGCGGCTGCTGTATGTCACAAGCATTTTCCATGTGATATCTCACTTAATCTTCATAACAACCCTATCACATTGATGTTTTTACCTATGCTTTACAGGCAACGTCCGGAAGGTGAATAATTAGCCTAAGATCTCACAGCCAGCAGGTGGTGGATTTGAACATTTGGTGAACTTGAACCCAGAGCCATCTGATATCAGAGTTCATTTTCTCTCCATGACACCTTACTGGCTACTTTTAGCTGAATTTTCAGAGGTTGACATTTCTTCCGACCTCATATGAGAGATTATAGTTTGAAGACTCTATTAGTTTGATAACAATTTTTTTGTCCATTTATACAAGTATGAGAAGATACACATCAGTGAGGAGATCTAAAAGAATGATACCCAGTGGGAGGGAGAAATTGTTTAAAACAGTGGCTCACCGTCTTGAGTGTGCATCAAATTCACCTAGAGGGTTGGCTAAAATATAGATGGTTGGGCCCCACCCTGAGTGATTCAGTGAGTCTTGGGTGGGGCCTGAGAATATGTATTTCTGACAAATTCACAGGAGGTGCTTGTATTAGGGTTCTCTAGAGGGAAAGAACTAATAAGATATAATTTATATATATATAAGTATATAAATAAAATAAACTCCCCTATATATAAAATAACAGGATATAGATAAATATCTCCCATATATATATAAAGTATTAACTTATACAATCACAAGGTCCCACAATAGGCTGTCTGCATGCTGAGGAGCAAGGAGAGCCAGTACGAGTCCCAAAACTGAAGAACTTGGGGTCCCATGTTCGAGGGCAGAAAGCATCTGGCATGGGAGAAAGATGTAGGCTGGAAGGCTGGGCCAGTCTCTCCCTTTTCACATTTTTCTGCCTGCTCCATATTCGCTGGCAGCTGATTAGATGGCACCTACCAGATTAAGGGTGGGCCTGCCTTCCCCAGCCCACTGACTCAAATGTTATTCTCCTTTGGCAACACTCTCGCAGACACACCCAGGATCAATACTTGCATCCTTCGATCCAATCAAATTGACCCTCAATTGTGAGTGTCAGTTTGGGCCATTCCAAAGTGAAGAATGTGGACAGCCAGGCCTCCAATGGGGAACGTTCAAACCATAGAATTGGCTCTTGCGTCACTCCCCCATGTTTCTGTATTAACCATCACAATGCTGATGCCGCTGGTCCAGAGATTACACTTTGAGAAACACTGACTGATTTAAACAGGAGGGAGTAAGAGTGGAAAAGACAGTGGGCAAATGGGTTAAATATCCGATAAAAGCTGTACTATCTATCCTATGTTTTATAGGATTTATGCTCTTGTCTGCCACTTCCGGCATCACTCCAGTGTGCCCATTGATTCTGGGAGCGGTAGAGATGTGATTGGACAGGGTAAGAACACTGAGGGCCGAGTAACAGAGAAGGAATGAAGTGGCTGTCAATTGGGTGAATTAGATGGCAGCCCTGTTACCTGCCAGCATCCAGATTGCACTTTCTGGAGGGAGAACAGATTTTGGCCAGGCCCTGTACAGGGAGGGATGGACCAGATTAGAGCAGTAGCAGGCAGAGGATCCTCCTGGGCCATTCCATAGTGAAGAGTGTAGACAGTCAGGCCTCCAACGGGGAAGGTTCAAACCATAGGATTGGCTCTTGAGTCACTCCCCCGTGTTTCTGTACGGATATTTGAATCAAACCAAGCCATAATTTTCCTATCAAACTGCTCCCCACACACCCCTTTGTTCTCACCAAATTGCAAAATAGAAGAAGTGAAGATGAGACTCTTTGGACCTTTGCCATGGTAGACTTGGACACTCAGCCGGGAAAAAGGAGCATGAAGAGGTCAAGCAACTTGCTTTACTGCTTACTGTCCAATATCGGACTTCGGGTGTGGAATTTGGTTTGAAGTAGATAGGGAAAAATATTTCCTTCTTAACAGATTGTTCTTGGGCAAACAAGAATGTCAACGAACCTGAGGAAAAAGTTTACTGCAGTTATCTTCCTCAGTGGAGGCATTTGTTTTATATCTCTCTAGCTTCATATGCGGCTTTAGGTGAAAATAACAGTGATTAATTTCAGGCATTGTTGGCTTTTACTGAGCAATACGTTTGAAAGGTTCCTGAGAGGACTGTTTTCTTGGCCTTGAAGGAGAAATGTTATATTAGATGTTTCTAGTCATTTTCAGAGGCAGTGTGATGGTAATTTATGTTTAGCATACGTTTCTTGAGCACCTACTGTGTGCCAAGTACTGGTAGGTGCTAGTAGTACCAGTAGTGAAAAGATCACTGGACCCAAAGTGTTGAGACCTGGTTTGACTCTTAGCTGCATGCTTCGTAGCTGTTTGCCCCTTTGCTTTTCTGACCTTAAATTCTATCTATAAAATGGGTGTGCACTCAACACATAGGGATGCTGCAAAACAGCTTTGAAAATCAAAAAAAGCCACATGAGTACAAGGTGGTATTATTTTAGCGTTTGAGCTACCTTCTCTTGGCATTAGTCAGTTAGACATTGTTGTGTGGCCTGGGATTAGCACACTGCTTGGCACATAGGTACTCAGTAGCCATTTGTAGAAGGAAGGAAAGAGGTAGGAAGGGAGGAAGGGAAGTCTAATGAGTAGATCTTCGGCAGTTGCATTTCAGTTTCAGTTCTTCCAGAGCAAAGGTCTCTGATAAAGTGGTAAACTATCTATGGTTAGGTGAGCACGGAATTGTACTTGTGGTGATTCATTCTGGGTCAGGCTGGGCCCTAACCCACATTCTCTTGCCCACTGATCATTGATCCTTGAATGCGGACTTTGGTTATGAGGTAAAATCTCTTCTGAAACATAAACACCTTATTTCTACTCTGCCCACCTCACTGGTCTGTTTGGGGGATCAAATTAGATAGATGTAATTGTGCCTTGAAAATTGTGAAGTATGATATAGAAAAGACATTTTATTCTATTTTTATACGCAGCTGTCTCACACTGTTTTCAACAAAAGGCTTAAAGGGAGGTCTTATATTTATTGTTATGGCTTGCTATGGTCCTTGCTTGGGGAACTACGGTGGGAAGTTGAAAACAAGGTATTTTTAAGTAAGGAAAAAAATAATTTTTTTGAACACTTTTAGCAGGAATCCCACAGTGGAAACAATAGGCGGTAAAGAGAAGTGAATAAGAATCTTGCCTCAAAGGGAGAGAAAGGAACTGATGATCAGCAGCTAGCAAGGAAGGCAGGAAGGAGAATAGGCAATGGATGGTCAGGAGTTCATGGTAGATGGTGGAGCTGCTCAGAGAAAACATCTGCTGGTGCAGCCACAGACTTGTCTTGCCTGGGTGGAGGTGGCCGGGTCCACACGAGATCCAGGTCTCCCCACTTTCTCCAGTGGTAGTAAATATTGGTCAAGGACCTCTGCTTTGCTAATTACAATCTGAAATATGCCCTAGTCCTGTGGGTGAGCTTCCACAGGAGGTTGCCCTTCACGTATCTACAGGGGCCAGGCAAGGTGTATAAACAAATGAAGTTTGCAGGGAAAATAAACAGGGAGTTCTGGGAACTGGGCAAGCTCAAGAATACGTGTGTGGGCGGAAGGCAGCAGTGGATCCAGTTCGTTAAAGCTGTCTGGAATAGGATCCGGTTTTTCTAGATCATCAACTTTTTAAGAAAAGGAAGAAATCTGGATTTGTGAAATGGAACCTCCCAGTCTTCAATGATAGATATACTGTGTGGGACTGACAAACTGTCTCCCTGATTTACCTGTTTGCCATCTCTGGCGTAAATCCTCATAGGCATCTCAAACATGCTTTTACTAAGTTGCGTGAATTTCTCATAGGAACCGTAGGCACAAGCCCTACAGATTCACCATCTAAGAGCCCCCTGACCTCTTCCCTCTTAGAATAGTTACTGTACATCTCAATGGGACACAGGCAATGCAGTGCAGTGGTTACAAGCTTGGGGTTTAGAGTTAGACAGTCCTGGGCTCAAATCCCTGCTTTAGCCTTTCCCATCTGTATGACCCTAAATTGGACATTTAACATTTCTTTCTTTTTTCGAGAAAAAAAAATTTATTGGGAAACACCATTATACCAGCACTGCCTTAGGCCTTCTGGGAATATGGTTGTGAACAAGTTGGATATCTATTCTTGAGGGATTAATGACATAACACATCCTGGATCATAATAACATAGCTTAATGGCACTGAAAATGAGCACATCAGAATAAATTCTAAATAACACCAACCACTAATGCTTACATTTGAAAGTAATAGCAGCATCTAAAATAACCTTAAAATTTAAAAAGTGATTTTCAACATGTACTCAGCTATATATATATTTTTTTTTTTTTTCAGACAATGGCAGGGATGACATATGTTAGAATCTAAAATATATCAGTTTAGGCTTTTAGGAGAACAGTCATGCGTCACTCTGTGCCGTTTATTTTTTTGTCAGATGAGGATAATAGCACCTTCTTTATTGATTTTAATCCATTACTGTAAGCATTGACTATTATTGACGTTATAAAAAAAAGCACCCTTGCAAGATGTCTTATTTTATGAGCAAAAAATATTTAAGATTTGCCTCTTTCTCTTAAAGTATACCATGATTGAAGAAATAAGCAGCCCTAGGTATTGCAGAGGCAGAATCACGATTCTTTAAGGGCTTAGCAGTTTCAGTTAGCCTCTCTCTCTTGCATTTGCTTGTGTATCTTTACAATGCCAGGAGCAAGAGGGTACACAAAAAAATCGCAAGTTGATATGTGTTGAAGTTACGCTAGGGTACAATGCGCTCTGTGTTTTGATGCAGTGGTGGGAGTCAACAATTCTCAGTTTTGCTAGAGAAGTTGTGAGCAATTGCTTTTTCATCCAGAACTTAACCTTTGTGAGCCCTGGGTTTCTAATCTGACACAGAGCTAATTATCCTTTGTTCTTCAAAAGGGTTTTGTGAGGATTAAGTGAAATATATATACATATACATATAAACTACTCGTGGCCATTCCTGGCACATAGCAAACATTGAATAAATGTTAAATATTCTAATTATTGTTAATAACAGTTAAGTAGTTAGGTTTTCAAGCATTTTAGTCTAACCTCACTGCTATTCTTTTTTGAAGCAGCAGCTCTGAGACTTCCGGTTTCTATCCCACAGAGTCTGGGGCCCAGCACAGGTCTTCAAATGCTGGATGATGACGTTTGCACGACCACTGTCATCACCATCATTATTATCACTGTGCCTGTTACTCACCATCATCGTCACCACTAGAGCTATTGTTTACTGAGTAGCATCATGTCCCTGTTCCCGTGCTGGTTCCATATTTGTTCTGTTTATATTCTCACCGCAACCCTATGAATTTAGGAATTATTTCCTCCTCTCCCCACTATACAAATGAGGACGATGAGGCTGTCAGGAATTAAACGCCCAGCTCAAGGCCACCACTACAGAACATCAAGGACAGAATTCAGACCCAGACCCGTCTGACCACAAAGCCTGAGCTATTTTCCTTACATCACGCTCCATATCCATTTGGAAAATAGAGGTGGTGGAAGTTACAGATTACGCAACTGGTCTTGGATAGCGTGGCGTTCTGAGGTGTGCGTCCCTTTGCATTTTGGTACATTGCTATCATTTTGTCTTTTTCAGATGGCTGATAGCAGTTTATTTATAACTGAGAACTGACAGTTTGTTTATCCAAATAGCTCTTTGAAAGATTCCAATTATGGTTCCACCACATCTCTGAAGGCTAGTGGTGGAAAGGCAAAGCAATGCTATTTGTGCTGCCTGCTTAGGTACAAAACACAAGAAAATGCCATTCTTTGAGAGGAGGCCCTAATTAGGGCAGACATGTCGTGTCCCAAGAGAGATCAACACTAAACAGACCTCCAGAATGGATGCTGACTACCTTCAGGTTCATGTCTTTAGTCGTAATTAATTCTCCTAGGCAGGTCCATGTGTCACAGATATAACCAGGAAGCCCTCTGTCTTGTGTAACTTCCAAAAAGTGGTTTCTTCCTAGCCTGAATTTATTCTCAGCCATGTGGATATAGCTTCCCTTCTCACTCTCTGCTTATCATCAGAGGCAGCTAGTTCATCCCCAGTGGTCTTTTAGTCCTCAGTCCTCCGTGATAAAGCAGCTGCTGTGAGCAAGACCCTATGCTGAGCACCAAGACCCTATGCTGAAGAGATAGGATTCAGAACCTTCTTCATGTTGGAGGAAGAGAGGAGATCAAATCTGTAAATTTGTAAACTTGATATCTGGGTGCCCTTTGTTCCAGTGTGATTCTGTACTTTTGAGTGACTGCATGGAAGTGAAAGAACTTAATCAGCAGAGGCAGCATAGCATAGAAAGAAACTTCTCAGACATCTTCTGCCATAAAGTTGTTATGTAAGCTTGGGATCACTGCTTCATCTTGAGTCAGATTGTCTGGGTTCACTTCCCAGCCTTACCACATATTGGCTGAGTGACTTGAGCAGACTGGTTAACTCTTCTGTTTCTCAATTTTGTCATCTGTAAAATGGGGATAACGTTCTCACGTAATTGTCATGAGAATTTAAAGAGATAACATATGTAAAGTGCTTAACACTGTGCCTGGCACGTAGTGTCGAGTAAGACTCTGCAAGTCCCTCACTTAACTCCTGTTGATCCCCCTCCTCCATTAACCTTCTTCTCTCCCAAGGTCAGTAATGTCAGCGCCATCTCTCCTAACGTTCAGGTCAACAAGCTTGGGGTCACCGTTGGCTCCTCTAACTCACTGCCCTCTAGCTCCTTCATTGGCAGATCTTGTTGGCCCTATGTCCACACATATCCAGAATCTGATGGCTTCTCATCACCTCTACCACTTCCTGCTGGCCCCAGGCTTTGTCCTCCCTCCCCAAGATGACTCCAACAGCCTCCTCCCTGGTCTCCCTTCTTCTGCCTTGGCCTCCTCAAGTCTATTCTCCACACAGTGGCCAGACTGATCTTGTTAAAATATACGTCAGATCATGTCACTGCTGTACTCAGTACCCTGCAATGGCTTCTTCCTATCACCCTGAGAATGAAATGCAATGTGCCATTAAGCCTGCAAGGGACCTCATGCCTGGCCCACAGCTGGCCTGCTGATTTCATCTCCTATTATCCCAACCCTCTCTCATTGAGCTCAGCACCAGGCATGCTCCCCTTGGGGCCCTTCACTTCCTGTCCCTTCAGCCTGGAATGCTCTTGCCCTGGATGTTCACATGGCCTGTCTCTTATCTCCTTCAGGTCCCTGTTTAAATGGTTCCAACCAGAGCGGTCTTCCATGTTCTACCATATAAAGGATAAACACCATCTCTTGAACTCCTCTACTCTCTTATCCATTATTTTGCTTTATTTTTTTTAATAGCACATATTCCCTTTTCACCTAGCATATATTTTTTGTTACTGATGTTTATTGCCTCTCTCCCTCTGCTAGACCATAAGCTCCATGAGAGCAGAATATTATTTTGTTCACTGTTGCATTCTCATCATCAACAGTGCCGAGTACTTAGTAGGCAATCAAACAAATATTGTCTTGTTATGAATGAAAGGAAGGAAGGAAGAAGGCTCATTATGAGCCTAATTTTTCATATCTTTTAAGTACAGTGGCTGAGTTAGAGGCTTTGTAAAAGGTCTCTTCCAGCTTAAAAATGTTACGACTCTGTGAGGTCCGCTGAATTCTCATGCGTTGGATTCAGCTCATATCTCTCAGCAAGGCCAGTTCACTCAGAAGACAAGAGAGCTTTTTCACAATAAATTAAGCCATTTACCACCCCATGCCAACAGCAATAATCTCATGAACAGAATTAGATTGTCTAAAAAGACTGTCTCCAGCAAATTTCAAACCTGCTCACTCTTAACCCCAGCATTGGTTATTTTCCATTTGCCTACTGCAAGCATCCCTTCCCTAGGCTATCCATCCGCCCTGCCTTTCTCTGTGCCTCAGGAGGCTGATCCTGGACTGCTTCCCTGGCAGCTTTGCTGGCTGGGTTTGGCCAATGGAAGCAGGAAATTCAGGGCAGGAAGAAAGGGGCCAGAGTGTTTTGTCCCTACTCCCTCTGTCTTTCCAATGTCATCTGGCCATGAGCTGTGAGGCTAGCTCCGGCTAGGAAGCCCTCGCTTCTCAGCTCCAGCTCCTGTGACACTCTTTCCTTCCCTTTCTTGTTACCTTAAGGGGTGGAAATGTCTTCTGGCTATTACTGGTCTCTGAAGCTCCAGTATTCCTCATTGGTTTCATCTACCATATCAGTAATTCCTTCATTAAAGTCTCTTCAGTTAGACTCCATGAATGGAATTCTGTTTTCTACCTACCAGGATATTAACAAGATATTAATTAAGTAGAGAGTGAGTCTATTTCCTCTGCACTTTAAAAGGTATGTAAAGTTTGGCTGTGGTGGCTCATGCCTATAATCCTAGAACTCTGGGAGGCTGAGGTGGGAGAACTGCTTGAGCCCAGGAGTTTGAGGCTGCAGTGAGCTATGATTGTGCCACTGCCCTCCAGCCTAGGCAACGGTGAAACCTTGTCTCAAAAAAAAAAAAAAAAAAAAGGCATACAATATGAAATATTTTGGGTTTTGTGAGTAAACACTTGAGACTATGTGTGTTGGCTATATAGTTGCTTGGAGCTGGACTTAGAGATCTTTCACAATCTGGGGAGAAATCAGTAAGTCTTTTTTACTTGGTTCAATTCCCAGACCCATGCAACATGGACTTCTTGGGGAAACTCATGGGTTGACACACAGTGGAAGTTCCGCTGATACATACTTTAGAGTGGGGGTAGAAAAATCTGGCTGAGTATTATTTAATTTGAATATTCTTACTGCCCAAAGGAAATGCTATACTCATCCTCTGTATGGTACAGGTATGAAAAATCACTCTGCATGCCTTTCTTGGGAGAAGAGTTTCAAATTCTTTTTCTTTTTTCAGAACAGTTCTGCACATTCTTGAAGAAACAAGCCTTAAATCCAGAGAGCTTGGTGACGGGGCAGGGGCAGAGTGCCAGGAAACATATTATCATGTGTGCTAACCCTGTTTAAGAAAACAGACCATTTTAAACTTAAGCAGGTTACATAAAAAATGAAGTGAAGCATGACCAAGGGGCCCTCACAGAAAGAGTGTAAAATGAGACTTTAATACAAGCCAAAAAAAGAGAAAAAAAAAAAAAAAAGAAAAAGGGAGGAAAAAAGGGAAAGAATATAAATATGTGGGGAGGGACAAAAGAGTTAAAGGAAAAGCCAAGTTAATGATCAAGTAAACTATTTTATACCTTTAGCTCTGTACTTTTGTTAGGGTTGGAAACATATCACTGAAAAAAAAATACACATTTTAAAATAAAAATGTCCAGCTAATTTAGGCTATCCAGCTATCACTGCAATAAACAATGAACTAGCTTTCCTCATATTGTGAAGGGCACCAAATCCACAAAAGTGAAATTGAGGATAGGAAAGGTTTTATAAACTCCAAGGTAACAGTGATTTGTGTATGTTCGTTTCACCTTTGTAGGATACTGCACGTGTGCATTCTTTAAAGTATGAAGGGTTTGAGTTCACTCAATAGTAAGCCCTCTCATTACTGCTAGAGAGAGGAGAAAGGAGAGCAGAGGCTTAAAACTGGGATGAATGCCTGATGAAGGGAAAGTCACTCTTTCATCCAGATCCTTGGATTTGCCAGATGCTGAGGCACCAATCAGAGCTCTTAGATGCAGCTCAGAGGAGATCTGTGACTTAAGACCTGGCCAGGACATGCATACTTTCAACAGAGCCCTAAAAGGAGCCTGTATTCTGAGATGACCTTCTTGTCTCCCTCTAGTTTCATAAGCAGGGCCATTTGAGAGACTTTCTGAATTTTCTGAATCTACTGCAGCTCACCAGGTGCCTCTTTCACATGGCAGCCCATATGCCTAGGACATAGTGCTAAGGAGTTTCCTCTCCCAGCAGTCTGGTAGTCCTCCTTTTACCAGCAAACCAAAGCTACGTGACACATTGTGTTTATTCTTTATTTCCTTGTATGAATTAATATAATTCATCATGTTTCTCTTTTTGGCTCTGTAGACAGAAATCTTAGAAAATGCAGTACCATTCTGTGTGTGTGTGTGTGTGTGTGTGTGTGTGTCTGTGTATCTGTGTCTGTGTGTATGTTTCAACAGCAAAACTTTTTCTTCAATGCAAAGCCTATACGGGAGTTCAATATATAAAAGATTTAACAGGCCAGGCATGATGGCTCATGCCTTTAATCCCTGGACTTTGGAAGATCGAAGTGGACAGATCATGAGGTCAGGAGTTCGAGATCAGCCTGGCCAACATGGTGAAACCCGGTCTCTACTAAAAATACGAAACATTAGCCAGATGTTGTGGCGGGCGCCTGTAATCCCAGCTACTCAGGAGGCTGAGGCAGGACAATCGCTTGAACCTGGGAGGTGGAGGTTGCTGTGAGCTGCACTCCAGCCTGGGCAACTCCTGAGCAAGACTCCGTCTCAAAAAACAAAAAACAAAACACAAAAAAACATCTAACAAGGTGCTGTTATGAGTGGCACAGAAACACAAAAAAAAGCCTGTAAGTTTGGCTCCTTCTCACTATCTATCTTCCTTGGTGGGCTCTAAGTTACCTTTAAGAATCCTCTTAGGGCAGGGAGGATTTCTCAAACAAACAAGACCCAGAAATCACACACCACAAAATAAAAGACTGATACATATGACTATGTTAAATCAGTTTCTGTATTTTTTGGCCAGGTGCAGTGGCTCACACCTGTAATCTCAACACTTTGGGAGGCCGAGGCAGGTGGATCACCTGAGGTCGGGAGTTCGAGACCAGCCTCGCCAACATGGAGAAACCCCATATCTATTAAAAGTATAAAATTAGCTGAGCGTGGTGGTACATGCCTGTAATCCCAGCTACTCGGTAGGCTGAGGCAGGAGAATCACTTGAACCGGGGAGGCAGAGGTTTTGGTGAGCCAAGATCGTGCCATTGCACTCTAGCCTGGGAAACAGAGCAAGACTCCACCTCAAAAAAAATAAAAAATCAGTTTCTTTATTTAAAAAAAATGTACCCTAAGTGAAATTAAATAAATAAGCAGTCAACTGGGAGAAGATATTTGCAACTATTATAACAACAAATAAATTTGTTTATGAATCATATAATGAATTGCAAATGAACCAGAAAAGACAAGACTTCCAGTTAATAAAATGGACAAAAGATATAAACAAACAATTTCCAGTAGTGGGAAACTGACCAGTAAAGATATAAAAAGATGGTCAAGCTTACTAGTAGTTAGGAAAGCATAATTAAGTGAACAATTTTGGACATATCAGACAGGGAAATGTTTTAAAAGTCTGACAATACCTATGTGAGGATGTGGGGAAACTCTGACATGCTCCTGATGGGTGTGAGAACTGGTCAACATGTTGTTTCCCTTTTACAACATTCCACTTTCTGAAAGCCTTTCTGCAGGAGTATATGAGATATATACAAATAATAGAAAGCTACTTAGTAGCCCTTCATGTTCCTCCTTCTTGGAATATACCCAATTTATTATCTCACAGTTCTGGAGGTCAGAAGTCCAGGAGGCTGGGCTGCTTTCTCTGCTGTGAGGTTCACGGGTCAAAATCAAGATGTAGGCTGCATTAGTCTATTCTCTAATAAAGATATATCAGAGACTGGGTAATTTATAAAGAAAAAGAGGTTTAATGGACTCACAGTTCCACGTGCCTGGGGAGGCCTCACAATCATGGTAGAAGGTGAAAGACATGTCTCATATGGCCACAGGCAAGAGAGAATGAGAGCCAAGTAAAAGGGGAAACCCCTTATAAAACCATCAGATCTTGTGAGACTTACTCACTACCATGAGAACACTATAGGGGAAACCAACCCCATGATTCAATTGTCTCCCACCAGGTCCCTCCCAAAACACGTGGGAATTATGGGAGCTATAATCCAAGATGAGATTTGGGTGTGGACACAGCCAAACCATATCTTGGGCCTTCCCAAGGTCTAGGGAGAATCTACTTTCAGGATCATTCGGGTTGCTAGCAGAGTTCATGTGTGTGAGGTTGCATGTGTGTGAGGCTTTGGTCCTGTTTTCTTGCTAGTTTTCTGGTCAGGGTTGTTCTTCACTGTCTGGGGCTCCCTGTATTCCTTGGCTTATTGCCCCGTCATTTCCAAAGCCAGCAACAGTGGGCTGAGTCCCTCTCACGCTTCATGTCTTTCCTGCCTCTTCTGGCTGACTCTTCTGGCTCTGCTGCCTGCAAGGGCTTAGGTGGTTACACTGGGCTCACTCAGATAATCCAGGATAATCTCCCCATCTCAAGGACTGTGACTTTCATCACATCTGCAAAGACTCCTTTTGACATGTAAAGTAACATGTTCATAGATTCCAGGAATAGGATGTAGACATCTTTTGGGTGCTGTTACTTTGCCTACCATGCCTCTTATTCAACTATTTTGGGAATAATAACAGCAAAAATGATTAAAATAACAAGGCCAGTGTTATAGATGACAAAATGGAGGTCTAGTAAATCCTGGTTCCAAGATAAAAAATCAGGCAGCCAGACTCCAGACCCCACACTCTTAACCATGATGCCACTGCAAAAGTGCTTGGCCTACAAATTCTAGATTTGTAGAGACAACAGATTACTGTGTGGTTCTGATTCCCATGATCACTTGTGAATTTTCCTTCAGTGCTCTAAAATGGGAATGGTGTTATGGGGGCCTAGAGAGATGGGGCTTGAAAGTTCTTTCCAGTTGAAGAGTAAACACAGCTCTTTTTGTTCACATGCTAGTGACACAGTCATGCCTCTTTTGTATATGAAGCTTCTGATCTGTTCACATGAATCCCACAGTAGTGGCATGGATCTTATGATAGTGACAAAGTCATGGGTCTTATGTGTGTCACATGCATTTATTATGAGATGTAGGCAGAATCAAATATAAAAGTATCCATCATAGAAAATAATCATGGTTTATAAAGCGAAAATAGTTTATTATAGCACAGAAATCAGTTAGTATTTATTGAGTACCTAGGAATTACCAGGCACCGCACTAGGCACCTGGGGTATAAAGTGAATAAAACAGAGGAAAAATAAAACCCACAAGGGCTTATATTCTAGAGGTTTCTAGGAGACTGACAATATACATTACAAATCAGTAATTATATCGTAAGTTAGAAAGTGACAAATGCTTTGGAAAAAATAGAACAGGATAAGAAAGATCAGGAGTGGTGGAGGGAGGGCAGATTTCAGTTTTAAGTGGGGTTCCCAGATAGGATTCATTGAGAAGTTCACATTTGAGCAAAGACTTGTAGCAGGGAAGGGTTGTCATGCAGATGTCTGGGGAATATTCCAGGCAAAGGCAATAATCCAGGCCAAAGCATATCCAGTGCAAAGGCCTCAAGGTAGGAGCATACCTGGTCTGCTTGAGGGAGAGCAAGAAGGTCAGGGTGGCTGCAGGGTAATGAAAAAGGGGAACGCAGAAGAAGAGGAGTCAGAGAGTAATGAGAGTCAGATTATGTGGACTTTGGCTTTTACCCTGAGTGAGTCACTGGAGTTCCACGGTCGGATCCATGTTTTATGTAGGTTGGTGTGGCTGTTGTGTTTCGAGCAGGCTACAGGGGCAAGGGTGGAAGTAGGTTGGCTAGTAATCCTCGTGAGGTCTGCACTGGGTAGTAGTTACTGGAGAGGCTGAACTCTGGCTCTAATTTCAAGATATGGATATGCTGGTAGATTGGTTAGAATCTTGAGCAAAAGAGAAGTTTTGGGTTCCATTCACTGAGATGGCAAAGACTTAGGTAAAGGTATAACAGGTTTTGAAGGGATGAGAATGAGAGGAGGGGAAAAAATAAGAGTTTATTTGGATACATTGAGTTTTAAAATGTTTGTTAGACATCTAAGTAGAGGTGTTAGGTTCTCCATTGGTTATGAATCTGGGGTCCAGGAGAGAGGTCTGGGCTGGAGATAGAATCCTTGGCGTTGTCAACATAGGATTAAAGTGATGAGATGAATGAGATCACCAGTGGAGTAAAATGAAAACTGAAAGAGCCCCTGTGGCGCTCCAGCTTTGCAAAGGAGAAGAGAAGGAACAGCAAAGGAGAGTGGGAAGAGAGCTGGGGAGGGAGGAGGAAAACCAAGAGGGAGTGCTGTCCTACAAATCGATGTCAAAGTGAGAAGTGACTATTGAGTTTAGTAATCTGGAGGCACAGGTGACCTTTACTACAGCATTTTTGCTGGAGACGGGGAGTAGGGGCAATCTGGCTGGACAGCGCTGAAGATATCATGGGAGGGGAGGAATTCTAGTCTCTGAGTGCCGTTCTTAGCATTGTGAAGGAGAGAAAAGAAATGGGGTGTAGCTTTGGAGGATGTGGAGCTTTTTCTTATTATTATTTAAGATAGGAGAAATAGCATCATGCTTGTTTGCTGATAAGAATGATCCAGGAAAGAGGGGAAAGTTCTGATGATGTAGAAGAGGGAGGCAGAATGCCGAAGTGTTGCCTTTGACTAGAGGGAATTGGGTCAAGCGCACACAAGAGGAAGAATTGGGTTTAGATGGGCGCATGGTATAGAAGTGCTGTGCGTCAGGGAGGCTGAGAGAAATGAACTCTTAAGTAGCTCTTATATTTCCTGGTCAAAGAAAGGTAATTCTCTCATCCTGTGGTCATTGCATCAGTAGCTGGAGCTTCCAGTGTCTGGGAGGCTGAATTCTTCAGTTGACCTCAACATTAGTTTTGCTAGCACCGAGTTACCCTAAAGCTTTCTGTTTGTTTTTCTAGCAAGTAAGTTCAATCAGCAGGTTAGAACAGTGAAGCTCACTGGACAAGGCAGCTTACTCCCTTACAAACCTAGGGCCAAATTATTCATAATACAGAACAGGTAGGTACTTAAACTCCCACCAGCAAAATCAGGGCTCTAGAAGGAGAGATGTAGGGAGGGAGAGGAGAGAATAATTCAGTTAATTAAATAGATTCAGAATTTTGCCACCTGTAAAGCCAGAGTGAAATTACTTTCATTTCCGTATGCATGTACATTTTGTGTTTTTCAGTTCAGCATTGTTTTCAGTTACAGAGAGGAGAGCACCATAATCTGTCAATGCTTATGGTTTCTAAAGATCTTAACCCAGCCCAGTTTAAGTCAGTTTCCTTTGAGTAGAAGAAATCCTGATCCATGACCAGAGATTATACCCTAGACTATACAAACAGATCTCTTGCAAGTTCCTGTCTCAAAGGGGATTGAGAAAGAGCATCAGAGCTCAGCGCTGACTCGTCATCTCTCAGTGGATAATCAAGGAAATGCACATCCTATAATAGTGGGCCAGAGTCTCACCTTTTCACGTGACAAATGACAAGCGTTCAGTCCAAATAAAGCTCTTTACTTTATGAAATACAACTGCACCAAAGCCTCATGCAGCTCCAGGTCTGCCCACATTTCTCCACAGGCAAATGGCATTTAAGTCCATGGATGGGTTCCTTTCCTTGCTGTTCACACAGGAAACATATCATTCCCTATTCGACTCTCTTAAGTTACTTCACTTGATCACATGTTCAAGCATTTGTGGTCCTTTTTCTAAAAATTATATTCTCCAGAAAAGGGGTGGTGAACTTGCCTTTCCCTTATGGCAGACTTTGAGGAGATGGAAACCAGGTGTAGGGAAGAGGAGGGTAAATATCAGAATATTAACAGAAAGGGGAAGAACAGAGGGGACAGTCAGGTGGTCCAAGAGACTGGAATTAAATTCAGTTCACGCTTGCCACATGCCACAGCAACAAAGATAACACAATTCCTGGTTTGAGTAGCTTATGGCTTAGAGCAGACGTTCTTTATCTTTTAAGTCATACCCGATAGATAATATTTCATATGTTCAACCCACTCACAGTACTAATAAGGACACTTCTGGACTGTGACACTCACTGATGAAATACTCTGCAGATTATATACAGTTCTCAGCTCTAAACTACAAGTCCTCCCCTTTCTCTATACTCCTCTGTAGCTCATGTTGTCACTGAATCCCCTGACTCCATCTCTCACCTTCCCCAGTGAGTAGCAGTCATGGGGTAAGGGTGATAGTGGCCCATCCCTGGATCTAGAATCAGGCTCTGATGAACTTAAGAAAACCAGTTATCTATTCTTTTAGATTCAGGGGAAGGAACGTGACCTATGATTTCCTGGAGGAAAAACCAGGACTGTGGTTTGACTGTTGGGTAAGGAGGGCTAAGTGGAGGAGAGAAGCTCTTTCTCCTAGATGTGGTACAGTGTGGATGTGAAACCTAGAACTGCTGCTGCCATTTTGCTACCATGTGTGAAGTCAGCGTGAGACAAAGCCGCAGAACAAAGAGAACTGCAGATCAAAGGAGCTAGGGCCAAACAAAACTATACCTAAAGTCCATATAACTCACACACACATGCACACACACCTTTATTTACTGGTATATTTTGGTTATAGGAGCTAATGCATTCTCTATTATTACTATTTTTAAAAATAATTTACTTCAATACTTTTTGGGGAAAAGGTGTTTTGGGTTACATAGATAAGTTCTTTAGTGGTCATTTCTGAGATTTTGGTGCACCTGTCACCTGAGCAGTGTACACTGTACCCAATGTGTAGTCTTTTATCCCTCACCCACTCCCACCCTTCCCCCACCAAGTCCCCAAAGTCCATTATATCATTCTTATGCCTTTGCATCTTCATAGCTCTGCTCCCATTTATAGGTAAGAACATGATATTTGGTTTTCCATTCCTGAGGTACTTTATTTAGAACAATTGTCTCCAAATTCATTCAGGTTGCTGCAAATGCCATTATTTCATTCCTCTTTATGGCTGAGTAGTATTCCATGGTACATATATACCACATTTTCTTTATGCACTCGTTGTCTGATGGGCATTTAGGCTGGTTCCATATTTTTGCAATTGCAAATTGTGCTGCTACAAACATGCATGTGCAAGTATCTTTTTCATCTAATGACCTCTTTTCCTTTGGGTAAAAGCCCAGTAGTAGGATTGTTGGATTGAATGGTAGTTCCGCTTTTAGTTCTTTAAGAAATCTCCATACTGTTTTCCACAGTGGTTGTACTAGTTTACAATCCCATCAGCAGTGCAGAAGTGTTCCTTTTTCACCACATACAAGCCAACATCTATTAGGTTTTGATTTTTAAAATTATGGCCATTCTTGCAGGAGTAAGGTTGTATCACATTGCGGTTCTAATTTTCATTCCACTGATAATTAGTGATTTTGAGCATTTTTTCATGTTTGTTGGCCATTTGTATGTCGTCTTTTGAGAATTGCCTATTCATGTCCTTTGCCCACTTGTTGACGGGATTACGTTTTTTTTCTTTCTGATTTGTTCGAGTTCCTTGCAGATTATGAATATTAGTTATTTGTCAGATGCACAGTATAGTCTCCTTGCTGTTTCAGTTTGAATTGGGTTTTGGGAACTTGCCACCAACAGAACTGATCCATATAAATTACTCTCCAACACTGTGGCTAAGAACCTCTGGGTTATAGGAAGTTCAAATAAGTTACTGACAAATGAAGTAAATAATAATAGCAATAATATTAAAATCAGAAAATGAGTGATAGCATTTAGAAGGATGTCATTGGGTTAGGGTGGTGGTAATAGTTTTGGAATGCAGCCAAGGAGACAGAAAACAGCAAAAGAAAACCCCAGGTAAGGAAATACTTATATTTCTTAATTGGCTGTAAAATACATAGAGTTATTTCAAGAGGGTTTCCAATCATAAAGCTGGAAGTACCAGCTTTCTGTAATGGTGGAGATACTGCTGTAATGGTAAGGTACTGCTAGAAACTGTCATGGTAGAGATACTGATAGAAGAATAGGTGCCTGTGGTATCACGTGGTAGGAAGGTTTGGACAAGAAATGCTAAAATATTTCTGGAGTAACCAATGAAGCTCATGTCCAAAGCTGCTGATGTATTACAAAAATCTCAGAAGCCCAGCGTATTGAAACAAATGGTGAATGCAATAAGTATTTGATCACTAAAGGAAAAACAAGTGTTTCGAGCATATAGACGGCTAGTTTGTGTGAATGTAGTATATTTAAACCAGCATGTTAAAGGGGCCTATAGAGAAGGCAGTCCCTCGGAATCTATTGTTTCTGTTGATTCAAATAAGACATAGCATCTTTTGCCATGGCTTCAACTGCAGTGTCTGTGTCTTTCTTTTAAGATTGTTTTCCCTCCTTCCTTCCCTGTTCACCCTCTTTCATTTTTTTTCTTCCTTTATCTTGTATGTGGATGCTGGCATTTATGTTCAGATCTCCTTCATATTGAGATTATAAATGCTGGTGGCTTTAGATATAGGTTGTGCAAGTTCAGCCTGAGTGGTTCTAGACAGTTCCTTGAACTTGACTGCATTCAGTAAATGTTAAATATTTCCTGGAAATTGCCTGAGTCAGCGTAAGACTCAATGATAAAGCATATCCTGTAAGTCCTAAATGCCACATGTAGGCAGAGAAAAGGCAAAGTGATTTTTCCAGCTGTTTAAATAATGAGCACAGAATTCCCTTTAGGGGGTTCCTTTGCGTAGGAAAGCAAGTTAAAGCAGGATGGAGTAGGCAGGCAGCTTGCAAGATGTCTGGAAAATTAAGTGGGAAAGAAGACAGTGTGGTAGTACGAAGGCGTTTGAGCTCTGAAAGGACAGATCCGGGGAAAGACTTAAGGCTGGAAACAAACCAGAAACATCCTTCATTTTCATCTTTCCAAACACAGCTTTGTTAGTATCTAAGACAGGTGAAGGAAAAGAAAAGGATGAAGTACCTTTGGAAAATTCAAAATGTGTCATTTCTATCTCAAAAGTTCTGTATTTTATCTTTCAGTTCAGAGATTGGAAATGGACAGTGTCAATCATGTCAGTTATGTGGTTGGATAATGTCTTAGAAACAAAATATGTTCCCCTTTGGTTTCAGACGCTTAAGTTTCTAGAGTTTGGCAGAACCAGTAATATTCACACAAAGCTTGACCAAGTCTCACAGGGTTAGGGACCCTCACGGATTTGTCAGGAAACCAACCTACCTTTTTTCCCTCCTCTTTCCTCCCTCTCTCTTGCCATTCATTCAAACAGCGGCCCAAAGAACACTGACAGGTGTCACACACTGAGGAATAGAGATGGGTAAACATGGTTTCTGCCTGAGGAGCTTACTCCCCAATAAAGGAGTCAAATATTAATAGATAAGTTAAAATACGGAAAGATGAGTATTATGAACAACCCAGAACTGTGGGAGCCTGAGTCCAGCTGCAGTTCTCTGGCAGGAGAGTGTCAATATTCTTCCAGTTAAGGTGGGGTGGAGGGAGCTCACCAAATGCCTCCAGAGAGCCAGGCGCCAGAGTTTATCAGCTATCAGGAAGTTCTGACACCAAGAATAATATTTTAGATGGAAAGAAATACTTTCCTGCAGTGGTTTGAGGAGGTGGTGTTTCAAAATTTTCATTTTATTTTATATACTGTAGGTTAGAGAGGAAATTATCTTTTTTTTTCTTCTGGGGGTAGGGAGTAAGTTGACAGATTCTCTATCAAAATTAAAAATACACATCCTTGGACTCTGCAATTCTATTTCTAGGAATCTTCCCTCAGATATAGTCTGAAGAATGTACAAGGATAAATGTACAAGCAAGTTGATTATAACATTGTTTATAATAGTAAAAAAAAAACAACTAAATAATAGAAATGTCTAATTATAGGGGAATGGCTAAATAAGTTATGGTATACTATGGAATGCCATGCAACAGTTTAAAATGATAATATAGAGCCCTATATACTGAAAAGAAAGAGATTGTTAAAGAAAAAAAGAATGTTGCAGAATAATTGATACAGTCTGATGTCAATTATGATTTTAAAAATGCTACATACATACATATCCATCCATCTATCTATCTTATCAATCAATCAATCAATCACCTATCTATCTAAATATATGGAAAAAAAACACTGAAGGAAGTATGCCAAGCTGATAAGAGCAGCTATTTCTAGGAAGAGGAATAACACTGGGAGTGGGAATGGGATGGGAAAAAGGGATATTAACTTGTATATGTTGCTATATCACCGGCATTTTTTTTCTGAACACTGAGTATATATTCATGTATCACTCTTGCTAAAACATGAAAGTTACATTTTCAATTCCTATGGCATCTGAAATGCTACCATGCACATACACTGTATAAAAATGGCCTTTAATGCTTGTACACTGTTGGTGGGAGTGTAAATTAGTTCAACCATTATGGAAGACAGTGTGGCAATTCCTCAAAAACCTAAAGACAGAAATACCATTTGATCCAGCAACCCCATTACTGGTATATACTTGATATGGTTTGGCTGTGTCCCCACCCAAATCTCATCTTGAATTGTGGTTCCCATAATCCCCATGTATGGTGGGAAGGACCCAGTGGAAGGTAATTGAATCATGGGAGCAGTTTACTCCATGCTATTCTAGTGATAGTGAGCAAGTTCTCACGAAATCTGATGGTTTTATAAGGGCTTCTCCCTTTGCTCCTCCCTAGCACTGTGGAACCATGAGTCAATTAAACCTCTTTTCTTTATAAATTACACAGTCTCAGGCAGTTCTTTATAGTAGCATGAGAATGGACTAATACAATACCCAAAGGGATATAAATCATTCTGTTGTAAAGATACATGCATGCATATGTTCACTGTAACATTATTCACAACAGCAAAGACATGGAATCAACTTAAATGCCCATCAATGGTAGACTGGATAAAAAATATGTGGTACATATACACCATAAAATACTATGCCACCACAAAAAAGAATGCAATCATGTTCTTTGCAAGGACGTGGATTAAGCTGGAAGCCATTATCCTTAGCAAACTAACACAGGATCAGAAAACCAAATGCTGCACGTTCTCACTTGTAAGTGGGAGTGGACTGATAAGAACACATGGATACATAGAGGGGAACATCGCACACTCAGGCCTATTGGAGAGTGGGGGTTAGGAGGAGGGAGAGGATCGGGAAAAATGACTAATGGGTACGAGGCTTAATACTTAGATGATGAAATAATCTGTACAACAAACCCCCATGCCACAAGTTTACCTGTGCAACAAACCTGCACATATACTCCTGAACTTAAAATAATAGTTTAAAAAAATGGCCTTCAACATTCTGAAAATTCCCAAAAGGGAAAAGACCTCAAACTTGATTTTTCTAAATAATCCCTAAGGTTCTAGGGAATGAGTTAGTCATACAGCAATGCTTATGCAAATATGTGACACCTTCAAGCTGAGCTTCTTGGCTCTGCCTATATGGTATCACAGTGACAATTTGAAAAGTAAAAAGTTCGGTCAATTTAACTAGCTGCTTCAACTACCAAACTGGGTCTCTTCCTTCCCCAAATGGCTCATCGACAACATCTGTCAAACCAGTTATACTTGTTGTCATGCAGACAGTAAACCCAATTATTAGACTGCAATGTTCCCTTTTTCACCAGTAGCCATCCCTTCTTGTACAGACGTAACCAAAAATGTGCACAGCGCTCTCCTGTCATTAACTTAAATTGTCGGCTTCTCCTTGTTCAAATAATCTTTGAAGCCATTTCTTGGCAGGAATGTGGAGGGGGCCCAAGGACTTCTCAGCTCAAGAGATAAAATCAATTCAGTTTTCAGTGAGGCATGCAGGGAGACTGGACTTTGGGGTCTGACAGAGCTAGATCTGAGTCCTGTCTGTCTCTCACAGGATCTGTGATGGTGAGCTAGTTCCTGGACCTCTCAGGGCCTTACTTACTTTCCTTATCTGCAAATGAGAAGAACATTCTCTAATTCAGTTGCTTGCTGTAAAATTTAAATATGACTCATGAAGCATCTAGCACAGTGCCAGCCATGTAGTCCCTGTATTGTTGTAAACATGTTGAAGAAAAACATTTTTTGCATTTGTTTTAAAAGTAGAATCATCCTAAAATTATCATTTGGTCCAAAGCTTTCCTTTTCATTTGCCTTTACAAATTCAACAAAGGCCTCTCTTCTGGCTTGAGACATGCCTTGGTCTTAAGTGAAAGGGTAGTTTGGTTTTCAGGTGAGCAGGATCAGCATAGCTTGGAACAACCTAGTGGGATTCTGTTTCCTGCAGCATATCCATGGCTTCAAAATACCTGGCAATACTAAAAGTAAATTTCTTGGCCTGGTAAGGTGGCTCATGCCTGTAATCCCAGCACTTTGAGAGGCTAAGGTGGGCAGATCACAAGTTCAGGTGTTTGAGACCAGCCTGACCAACATGGTGAAACTCCGTCTCTACTAAAAATACAAAAAAATTAGCCAGGCATGGTGGCATGCACCTGTAATTCTAGCTACTCAGGAGGCTGAGAAATGAGAATCACTTGAACTTGGAAGGTGGAGGTTGCAGTGAGCCGTAATTGTGCCAATGCACTCCAGCCTGGGTGAGAGCGAGACTCCATCTCAAAAAATAAAAAGAAATTTTTAAAAATTTGCTCTTTATTTTTCAGCTTTATTGAAATAAAACATAAAAATTACATGTATTTTAGGTATATTACTTGATATTTGTATACATTGTGAAATAATCACTCATTCAAGCTAATCTGTACGTCTGTCCCACAAAGTTGCTATCTTCTTTCTGAAAGCAAATAAGTTGATAATTCTAGGTGAAATTGGATTTCAGACAGTTTACCAAGAAGATACCCAGGTAGGCATTGACTGTTTGGTCTGATTTATTATTATTATTATTATTATTATTATTATTTGAGACTGGGTCTCACTCTGTCACCCAGGCTGGAGTACAATGGCACCATCTCAGCTCACTGCAACCTCTGCCTCCCAGGTTCAAGCTATTCTCCTGCCTCAGTCTACCAAGTAGCTGGGATTACAGGCATACATCATCAGCACACCCTGCTAGCTTTTGTATTTTTAGGTGAGATGGGGTCTCCCCATATTGGCCAGGCTGGTTTTATACTCCTGACCTCAAGTAATCTGTCTGCCTTGGCCTCTCAAAGTGCTGGCCTTACAGGTATGAGCCACTTGCCCAGCCTGGTCTGATTCTTAGGGGCAGTTTTACTTAATAGCCCTCTGTATTAGTCTGTTCTCATGCTGCTGATAAAGACAAACCAAACACTGGGTAAGTTATAAAGAAAAAGAAGTTTTTATTGGACTCACAGTTCCACATGGCTGAGGAGGCCTCAAAATCATGGCAGAAGGTGAAAGGCACGTCTTACATAGCAGCAGGGAAGACAGAAAGCTTGTGCAGGGAAATTCCTTATCATTAAACCATTAGATTTCTTAAGACTTATTCACTATCATGAGAACAGCTTGGGAAAGACCCTTGGCCACGAATCAATCACCTCCCACATGATCCCTCCCATGATACTTGGGAATTGGAGCTACAATTCAAGATGAGATTTGAGTGGGGACACAGTCAAACCATATCACCCTCTTATTTTCCTGTCATGGCAGTGAGAAGGGGACAGTTCTGCAGGCAGCAGCAAGCCCCGCCCACTTCTTGGTGCTCTCTAGAAAAACAGAATAACAAGGGCAGTTAGAAAAAGCATATTCAGCTGGGTGTGGTGGCTCATACCTGTAATCCCAGCACTTTGGGAGGCTGAGGTGGGTGGATCACTTGAGGTAAGGAGTTCAAGATCAGCATGGCTAACATGGTGAAAACCCATCTCTACTAAAAATACAAAAATTAGCTGGGTGTGGTTGTGCGTGCCTGTAATCCCAGCTACTCAGGAGGCTGGGGCAGGAGAATTGCTTGAACTTGGGAGGCGGAAGCTGCAGTGAGAGATTGCATCACTGCACTCCAGCCTGAAAGTGCAGCCAGCGAGACTCCAACTCAAAAATAAATAAATAATAAAAAGTATATTCAGCTACTTATAATTCAACTGCTTATATTCAGTCCACTATGAGGACTTACTTATGTCTGGAAGAAGATCAACCCGAGGTGTGGGGGAAGAGTGAACTGCATTAAAAGCCTACCTTATAATACTGCCTTTATAATTTGGGGAGGTGGGTAATGAAAGAACTGTGAATGTGGCTGTATTCCCATTGAATGGAGCTCCCCATAAATTACAACCCAGTCCCCTGGCTGGGCAATCGTCAAGGTGAGCAGAATGCTTCCTGGAAGATCCCTTTGACAGAGCTGCTTGGCCAGGCTGCCAAATGAGTACGTGAACGGAGGAAGGTCGCCCAGCCAGTATGCTGTGCAGCTGGATTGTAAACTACACCATTGGACTTTAGAGTCCGAGCTCAGAACCTCTGGGGTAATGGAAAGTCATGCAGATTCCACCATAATGTTCCAGCCAGGTGACCTTAGGCGGGGGCACAGCTTCTCTGCAGCCTCAGTTACCTCATCTATCAAAATGGGAATAACAGGAGGTGCTCCCTCAGAAGCGAGTTGTGGGAATTAAACACATCTTGAGTTTATCACACAACGCCTGGCACATAGTAGCACACACACATTGTTGTTTGTTATTATTATTTATGAATCCTGGATTCCTATCCCAGCACCAACTGGTGGGCATTATTGCCATTTCACAGTGAGGAAACTGAAGCTAAAGTCTGTTAAGGGGCTTACCCAGATGAGAAAGTAAGTATAGAGTTAGGACTTTCTGGCCTGATGCAATTAGATGAGTTCCTAAATACTAGGGACACAGTTTACCCTTTCCCTGCCTGGAGAAAGCTGGGTATTAGTGGATGGTGAGGGAAACAGAACTGGAACCAGAGGATGCTCCTTTTAATGTCAACCCAGGAATGAGCTCTTTAAGTGCCCTGTTCAGGCTCCTCACCAGCACACTGGGCCTCCGTCCCAGGTTCCCTCGCAGAAAGCCCTCTTACAGGCCAGGCCCGTGGCCCTCTTCTTCACCCCATTGCCAGTAGTAGCAGGCATGTGGAGAACCCGACTGTCTCCTTCCCACAGTGGGAGAGGGCAACTGAGGGACCAGGGCTCAACTGCACAGGCAGCAGTGTTTGAACCTGCAGACCAGCAGAGGTGGGCGAGGGCCCTTCGAATCTGTTGACTGTGTCAGAAAACTAAATCCGAAGTTCCCACGTGACAGGAAGCTGCCTATGAATAAGTCTGTACTCAGTGTGGACACTCAGGGCATGCGGGAAACAGAAACCTGTGTCAGACAGTCCAGCAAATAAATAAATACATAAATTAAATAAAATAAATAAAAAAAGAAAAGAAAAGATCAGGAAGAAAAGCCCCTGCAAGAGATTTTAAAACTTTTTCGTATATTGCATGCACCATGAGGACACATGCTGCTCTCTGGACTGGCCTGTAGAAGTCCACGGAGCTTTCTAGATTATATCTTCATTGCATAGTAGCTTCTGTCATTTATTCAACCATATTCCCCAAGTGTGTAATTGATGCTGAGCACTTGGTGGATGCTGGGTGGAGCAGGGAACAAGGTAGACGCTACCCTTTCCATCAGGGAGCTTATATTCTAGAAGGGAGAGTGGCAATAAATAAGTACTTAAAGTAACCGTTATATCAATTATTTTAGGGATTAGCATAATGAAAATAAAAGCAAAGAATGGAGGAACGGATCTAATTTGGTGGTGGGGGGGCACCAGTTACATAAAGCCTTTTGGGATAAAATGATCTTTAAGCTAAAGCTTGAAGTTTGCAGGGAAGTTGGCCACCCAAAGAGGAATAGAATGAAGGGAAGAGCATTTTCATTCATTAACCTGGGCATCATTTATTTATTTGTTCAGCAATTATTTATTGCATGCCTCCTGTTTTTAGACACTTTTATAGAAGTTTAAGAAAATCAGACAAAAATTGCTCTGCTCAGAGTTAAATTCTCAGTTCTTTTGATTATCTATTGCTAGTATTTTAAACTTAGCTTTAGAAAATAAAGACAGGCTGGGTGCAGTGGCTCACGCCTTTAATCCCAGCACTTTGGGAGGCCCAGGTGAGTGGATCACGAGGTCAAGAGATCAAGACCATCCTGGCCAACATGGTGAAACCCTATCTCTACTAAAAACACAAAAATTAGTCAAGGGTGGTGGTGCACACCTGTAGTCCCAGCTACTTGGGAGGCTGAGAGGAGAACTGCTTGAACCTGGGAGGTGGAGGTTGCAGTGAGCCGAGATCATGCCACTGCACTCCAGCCTGGCGACAGAGCGAGACTCCATCTCAAAAACAAAACAAAACAAAACCAAAATAAAGGCTAATGTGGGTCATTCTCCTATCTTACTTTCAGCGCTAGTCATCCTTTATGGATAGTGGGGGACCAGGGATTGCCCAAGCAGACAACAAGGAAACGGACACAACACAGAGTCTGACTTTTAAAGCTGATCCTCTTTTCTCAGGCCTTGGTGAAGTTATAGGCACCACCCAACTTGGGAAAGAGTGACATTTTTACATTTGAGAAGAATGAGGTTGTAGGGGCAGGTGGATGGAGAGGGGTAGTTGAAAATAGTTTTTGTAAAAGGAGAAAAAGAATAGAGCAAGAATGTCTGTTCCCTTCAGGGAAGCCAAGACGCCTGGGGCACCTGAGACCAGTATGAACATACATAATACATGTGGCTCAGAGCTTGGTGGACCCAGAACTGTGTGAGCTCCAGAGAACCTTGTGGGATTTACATTGTGACAGTTTGTTAAACGCTGGAGGCTGTAGTAGCAGATAAAGAACTGGGGCTATAAAATGACTGTGTCACTTCACCTGTTAGGTTAGGCAACATGTGGAGGTCATTGTTTCAAACAATTGAACCAAGTTTCAAAGTTGTCTCTGTTCATTAAAGAAAACGTACATGACAATTCAAAGGTGTGCTTTATGGCTTGTGGTTTTAGGGTGATATTAAGAGACTTTTGATTTGGAGAATTGGTTCTTTGCAAAATAAGAAGGACTGGATCTGATAATACAACCAGCTGGATATGGTGCAGGTGTGCTTGATTCATCTTCAAAGGGAGACAGCATAGTAGTGGCTAAGACCTTGAACTTGGAGTCAAGATGGGCCACCCTTTATTTGCTGTGTATGTTGGCCAAGTTATGTCTCATTTTCATCATCTATGAGTTGAGAATCATAATGGTAACTCTTCCATTGTTCTGAGGATTAATTAACACAGGTAATATATGTGATGTCTAGCACATGCTCACTAAGCACATGTTATTAGTATCCATTTCTAAAGTTCCTTGGTGACAGCTTCAATTATCCTAGATATTTTAGTGAAGCTACTGTGTGTATGTGGATATCTCTCTGGTTGATCTTTCGAATGTTGGTTAAAATTGTATCCAGAAGAAGAAATAAAAGTAACAATCATCCTTTAGTTTTGCAGCCAGATGAGTTCTTGAGAAGAAGAGGGCAAATGAATCTGTATACGGAGCATAGACCCAGCCACTTTTATATTTGATTTGTTTATTTAAAAAAAGACAGCATTTCGCTTTGTTGCCTGGGCTGGAGTGCAGGGGTGCAATCACAGCTGACTATAATCTTGAACACCTGGGCTCTAGCAATTCTTCCTCCTCAACCTCCTGAAGAATTGGGATTACAGGCGTGAGTCAACACGTCTGGCTGACCCAGCCACTTTAGAGGTCTAGGGGGATCTCCAATCTGCTCCTCTACGTGCGTAACCAACAAACTCACGCTGAGGACTGGTGCTTCTCTCTGCCTTTGCACATTGTAAACATGGTGCATTTGCTCCATCTTCCTATGATCTTCTGCTCAACTCAGGCTTTTTATTGACAGACAAACAGTGCAACTTTTACACAGGCATCACAAGAGCAAGCCCAAGATCTTTCCTAACACAGATTCTAGGCATGTGGGGTTTGGTTTCTTGGCCCAATATCTGTGTTTGCTCTGTTTACAAGTATCTGATGAGCAAAACCAACAGAGGTGTTCCAGACAGGCTGGCTGTGCTGATCCTCAGGAAAAGAATAAAACAAACCCAGCCTCTGTGTGAGTATTGTCCTAGTGTGCTGATTGATCTAGTTGCTGATTAAATTCTTAACCCATACCTATTTGATGCTTACGTCAGTTTTGCGTCTTTGAACCCTAGTTTTGCAGTGCTTTAGTGCCCAATTTATTTTTTTTCAGTAAACTGCATAAATGACTCATCAGCAGGAAATGTGGATAAATAGTCAACTTAGCTGAAAAGACAAGAAAACGTATCTTTCTTTTGTGGGCAGGATTTGCTTAAAGGGTAAAAAACCTTGGGAGGATGTACTATAGTTCCTAGGAGAGGATAATCTTCTTTTTTTGGGGGATTCTAGCCTCCTTTTCTGGGAAGGGATGGCATGAGCTTAGCTGCTAAGGACACATCTGTCCACATGACACTTAGTAGTTTAGAAGTGGTAGGTAGCCTCTTCATCAGGAATTTAAGTGATTTTTAAAGAGTTATCTGAGGAGTGCATATGTGTATGTGTACATGTGTGCGTGTGTGTGTGTGTGTCTGTGTGTGTGTGTGTCTGTGTGTCTTCTAGAATCCCTATAAGTCATCTTTCTGGTCACTCACATGGCCAGTGGCATGACCTCTTATAATCAGAAGTCTAATTCTATTGCTTACTAAACAGCCAATAATATTGAGCACTATTAAACATCTCATGAAAGAATGGCATTAGAATTTGCATCCAGATGGAATCATAACCATATGGGCATAATATTGTGGATAAAAAGACATTTTCTTGATTACCATATCCACAGGCCCTTTGATTCTGGAATTCTATATGGGATTCCTAATTTCCATGTAAACAGTTTTGTTAGCATGGCAATTACAGGCAGCCATTACAAGAACCTGTCTTGTCTCTCTTAACTGAGATGAAAGAGAGGCACAATGGAGGTGGTGATGAAAGTGTTGCATAAAGAGTGCCTTTCCATATTTCATGTCTGGACTAAATCCAAGTTTCAAAGTTCAGGAGGTCCCCTAAGCATGCTGGATACTTTACCTGATGACTCATGAGAGGTGTAAATATTTTTCTCTCTTTGTTCAAGCATGGTGACCAACTCCCTCTGCCCTCCCCTTCTTATCTCCTTGCAAGTGCCTTAGGTGGGTATTTCCCCATCCTTCCCATCCTTCCCGTCTTGTGATATGCCTGGGAACTTGCTGAGACACCACACTGGAAGGAAGGGTAAATCTCCCAGGCAGTTTCACTCCATTATGACTTTTTCTATTTAGTATGGAAAATATGAACCTCTCATTAATTTTCTGTTACTGGAAATCCAGAAGCTGGGAAAGTAAAAGGTAAAATTCAAGGCAACGTATTACTCAGCCACAATGAAATTGAAAGAATATGGATAGGGTTATACATGGTTTTGTTTTAAAGTAGTTCTAAATACTAAAGTTATAAATATTTTAAATTTACATGTAAATATGTAGAATTCTAATGACGGTTACAATCACTTAATAATCACACATCAACAATTAGCAAAAGACAGGGGAATCCAAGACCCTTCCTAAAAACCCTAAATCACTTCATTAAGAGGTAAAACATCAGGATACAATGTCTAAAACACCAGCTACACTTGATTAAGTTTCAAGGAAAAGCCAAAATAGACTCTTGTCTCTCTGACTGGGAATTCTGACTCAGGATGACCATGAAGAGAGATGGGGACATTTTTTAGGAGAGCCAGTTCAGCAGATCTTTCCAATTTTATTCTATTTAGTATTTACTATATGCATAGTTGTATTCTATTTAATATTTTCTCAATTTTATTAGATTTAGATCTCTAGTTTTAAGAAAATATTAGTATACCATTTATAATAATAATAGTAGTTAATACTTATTTAGTGTTGACTACCTTCTAGGCACAGTTCAAATTGCTATAGAATTATTTCCTCTTTAATTCTCACAATACATTAATGTAATCCTCACAATACATTAATATGATGAGTGTTACGATTATATGCATTTTACAGATGTGAAAATGAAGGCACTGAGAGATGCTATAACTTGCTCAAGTCACACAACTGGTGTGGGGTGGCAGGATTGTATCAAAAGAAGTTACCTCTTTAGCCAATGGATCAAACACATGCTGGGGACTGAGGTTCAGTCTCTATAGCTTTCCTGCACACAGCGAGATGCTCACCAGCAGAGGGCAAGAGGCAACCTTATCTCACTGAATAAGCATGGCTGACGTCTCTGCTTACTGTATCCTGATGTTTCTTCTCTAACTCCTTTCACAGTGATAACTAATGAAGAGTTATGTGTTTATTGTCTGTTTCCTCTACCAAACTATAAGCTTCTTGAGGGCAGGAACTATGCCTATTTGAATCATTGATGAATCCCCTATTCCTAGCAATGCCTCATACCTGACAGACATAAAATACAAATTTGCTGAGTAAATGAATCTTCTTCTATGAAGAGTTATAATATTTGGGTGGCATTCGTCTACACCACTAGAAATATTACCCAGTGTAATGCCCATGTGACTAGGTCAATTTCTACCCTGCCTTAACTTGCTTATCTTTAGGAAACAGGATGCCTGAGGTCAAAAGCTCCCCCTTGTGACCCAATTGACTGAGACTTGTTGGATTCAAGATGGCAAGACTTGTTGGATTCAAGATGGCAGTTCATTACTTCTGAAAAACCTGGAACTTCATTATAATCGAATTTCCATGCTAAATGACATTCCCATGAGCACTATGATAGTTGACAATCACCATGACAATGACCAGAAGAAACCATAAAATGACAAAAAGGAAGGCGGCAACTCTGGTTCTGAGTTTTCCGCCCATTTTCAAAAAGATGTGAATATTCCTCTCTTTGCTTTTAATCCCTGACCCTGTCATTAGAGATGTCCTCTATCTGTGACTTCCTGGCCTTCACAAGCTGAGAAGGTGATTTGTGAGCTAAGCTCCCACTTCTCAATTCCATGGCCATTGAATGAAGCTGGTACTGCTTGATGCTGTCTTTCTGTTCTGCATATTGGCTTCCTCTCTTTCTGTTCTGTGTATTGGCACTGAAGAGGGAAAGACATTTTTTTTGGGTGGTGGTGGTTGGGGGGAACCAGCTTTGTCAGCAACAGAAAGTTAGGACAGTCATTCCTTTTCAAGACACCTCTTTATTCTCAAATATTAATATCTCTTTCTTAATGTCACAATAATCAAAATTTGGAATTAAGCTCCTTATGGATCATGTGTGAAAATGAATTTGCTCTTTGAAAGAACAGATGTCACAATATGTGAACATACTTTCATTTTATTAAACATGCTAGTACAGTGCATTGGTTAAGATCTCGGAGGCTGGAGCTAGGGGCCCTGGGCTGGAATTTTGACTCTGTCACTTACACGTGAGACAATAGGCACCTTATGAACTCAATGCATCTCAGTTTCCTTGTCTATAAAATGGGGATAATAGAACCTAACTTATAAGAGTGGTTGTAAGAATTAAATGTGTTAATACATGTAAAGTTTCTGAAATGGTCCCTAACAAAAAGTTACAGTTATATAAATATTAACGACTCATATTTCTAATGTGTTACTATGTTATAGTATTACTTCTGTTTTCCTACTATTTTTATTTAGCTTGTTTATCATCATTGAACATGATTTTTACTATTTAATATTTTCTTTAATTAGAATAATTAATATTCTGGGTAGCTTTAGGTTAACAGCAAAATTGAAAGGAAGGTACAGGTATATTTCCCATATACCTCTGGGTCCCACACAGGCATGGCCTCCTCCATTATCAACAACCCCCACCAAAGTGGTACATTAATTATAATGGATGAACCTGCATTCACACATTATCACCCAGAGTCCAGAGTTTATATCAGAGTTCACTCTTGGCGTTGTACAGTCTATGGGTTTAAACAAATGTATAAAGTCATATGTGCACCATTATAGTTTCATACAGAGTAGTTTCAGTGCCATAAAAATCCTCTGTGCCCCTGGGGTATCTGAAGGAGGTCCGGAGTGGAGTGAGGCAATCAATAGGGGTGGGCTGAGGAAGCATGGCTACAGAGACCAGCCTTGGAGGATACCCTGAGGGTCCTGTGCCTCATGGTACATGCAAAGCCTCTCAAGGGCTACAAGCAGTGATGTTCCATAAGCAGGTTTACATTTTGTTGATCACAAGGTGACCTCTCCATGTGAGGGACTTCAGCAGCCTTGGAAAGGTCCTGAGCCAGCAACCCCTCATCCTCTTAATTGGATCAATGAAAAAGGTCCAAATTCCTGTCGATGCTAACATCTAATCACCATAGAGCCCTACGACAATTTTAGAATCTGGCAGCCTAATCCAGTGGTCTCCACCACGGGGTGACACATCTCAGGAAGTACATACAACAATTAGTTTCAGAGTGGAAGATAAATACTAGAATTTCTATTTTTAAAAATAATAAATACAACTAAATAACACATCTCATTATTTCCAAATTGAACATTTCCTTTGTATATTTTATAATGTACAAAGTACACTGGTATATGTATCTCATTTCTAAACAAACAAATATGGGGTTGTGCTCAAATGTTTTTTACTGATTGAGCACCTTTTCCTTCCATGCTGGAAGTCTGCTATCTGTGTCAAAGGCTACTCTGATTCAGCCCCTGAAATCACTATTCCAGGACTTTATTGTCATATGGGAGAGATTTAGGGAAGACTTAGGCCAAAATTTATGCCAATATATATGAAAACAAATAAACACAGTCAAGTAAGTTAAAACTTAACATTTGCTTGTCTCTCATGCATAGCCATTCAGTGCTTGAGACTGGGCCTGATATACAGAACATATTCAGTACATATTTGTTAAATAAATACGTGGATGAAGGAATAATCATTTGTTGAAAACTAAAATAAAATCAATTCTGTGACCTAAAACTTACCTACTGTCTAAATTGTTCAATGCATTCATAAATGAACATCTAAACCCTTGCTTGACTGGGTACAAACATTTCAGACACCTATCTTGTTGTTTTTTGGTGTTATTCTCTGGTTCCTGCATGAGACTCAGTATTTTCACCAGTATCTTTTCTTCTACTTTGGCAGTTTCTAGAATTTGGCTGGACCCCGTGCCTGGCAGAGCTCCTTTATTCCATCTCAGCCTCACTGACTCACCTTCCTTCAAGCTGCTCATGTTAAACTCCTGGTTCTGACATCAGAAGCCTAAGTGAGATGTAAACCCACCTTTTCTCCAACTAGCCTGGGTATTGATTTAGGTTCCCTTCCTCAAAGCCAGAGCTGAAAAAGTATGACAAGATATATGATACAGGTTCCTACAACATTATTTGGAGCAGCTCACGTTCTGGGGTGAGCCTGAAAGCTCAGGGAAATAGTTACATTAGCTCATGCCAGCAGCTGCTGCTGCTGTAGAACTTTCTAAATCAGAGTTTGCAAAATTCAGACAGCTACGGGGACTAGCAGTTAATGTCAGTGAAGAGTACGCTTTGAGAGACACAGAAAACAGAGAGTTCTTACGGTGTCCAGAGGGAGTGCCTATTCCTTAATTCTAGCTGATGCTCACATGTGAAATCATTTTATATAAAATATTTCAGTTTTTCAATGTTGACAATTAATTCAACATTAAAAAGACCAAATGTATTGCTTAAATAAAACATATTGGATGGCTGAAATCTGTCCTCAGGCCACCTTTGAGACCTCTGGTCCAGAGGGATACCACCGCTATTTTCTTCCATAATCTCACACACTCTTTATTACTGGTGTCCCATTTGTTTCATATCTTTTCTTCCTCTCTTCTAAATGGCCTTAAATTGTCCATATTTTTTTCTTCATTTCTCAATATAATAGGAAACCTTAAAGATATTTCTTATTAACAACTGTCATTTGGAAAGTTTAAAAAAGCAAATCTTCCTTTCATAATGGAATAACATAGCCATGTGGAACAGACCCAGGAGCGGAGGAGCAGTGGGGCTAGAAGGAAATTTGGAATAAGAGCCAGGTGGTCTCCTTGCTCAAGTTGCTCAACTCCACACTTAGATCCTGTCTTCTTCTGGAATGCTCTTCCTGCCTTCCGGTTTAAAGGGCCCTCATCATACCAAACCCAGGCATAGGGCCTCTTGAATCCAGGTTTGGAGAAAGCTTAAGTTGTCCAGCACACTGAAGAGCAGTCCCTCGTGGTGGACGTGGGTGGGTTTTACACTGAGCATCCGTGCCCCTTGCTTAGGTTAGTGAAGCCATGATTTTTCTTTGGGAAATGACTTTTCCTCCTGTGGATGCAGGACAGGTATCAATGAATGGGTCCTGCCCTCCCCTGGTCTTGGAGCTGCGCTTGGACTATCAAAAGAGGATGGTTTCCCACATAGACAAGGGGCACCAAAAGAAAAGAGCACATTTGTTGGGCAGGCAGGGCTAACTGGTGACCACCATAACCAACATCAAGTGATGTGAATTTGGGGAAAAGGACGTTTGTAGAGAAGCCCTGACCTGGGTCCCTCATGCTGCAGATGAGGAAGCTGAAACTTGAAGGTACTGGGCGACCAGCCAAAGGCATGCAAGATGGGAATTGCAGTCTGTCATCTGCTTTTGATGTAACTTACGAGACTTGGGCCATATTGGTTTGTCAGTTCCATGCTTCAGTTGCCTTATCTGCAAAATGATCACAATGGTTTCTGACCAATAAATGTTCTGAGAATGAATAAGGTCTTATCTTCAAAGTACACTGTGCCTTGAAAGTACAAAATGTAACTAGTGAACAGATACCCTAAAGGGTTCACATCCGGTAAAATCACACAACACAAAGCTTTGAACATGTGTGAGGCTTCCCTTTCATCTCGAATATGTCACATATCCTGGGATCATAACATATACCTAATTCAGCTTCCTGAGCTGATCAGATTGCTCTAGAGAAGGTTATAGTTGTTGATTTCTACCATAGAGAAGTGGCATAGTATGGGACTGAGAGTGGGCTGACAGACCTGGGTTTTAACTCTGAGCTTGTCACTTTCTCACGTGACCTTTGGCACATTACTTTAATTCTCTGCATATCAGTTTTCTCATCTGTAAAGGGACATAAATAGTTGCAGGTACCACAACATGGGTGAACCTGGAAAGAGTTCAGGAAATCAAATGCTTAGGACACAGGGAACTCAGTGGTACAAATGAAGCTCTAAGTCAATGCTAACCAAAGAGGATGATGATAAAGCAATGGTACTAGTAGTCATGGTGACATCGTTCTGACTGGGATGAGTTCTTGGCTACATGCTGGTTTTTAGTGGGTAGGAGGAAGGGCAAAGGCGAGCATATCACAGAGAATCTGGCTCAAGTGGGTCATCTACTTTTTCCTCATGCTGCTGCAGGCAAGTCCTATGGGACCAATTGTTAGATGCAGTGGGGTTGCCCAGCCTTGTACTGCTCTTATAGGGAACATCGCCTTTCTAGTAAAGGGACTGGCAGTAGAGGAAAGGCGAAGGGAGACAAGGCAGGATCAAAGGTTGGCCTGGTGGTGGTTCTTCTTTTCTGTGAGTTTGCCTTAATGCCAACACAGCATGGCAGTTCTTCAGGAAGAACTGCCCCCGCTCAGGAAGAACTGTTACTGCTCTCTGTCATAGCATCCTGTACTTTTCTCCTGGATCTCATCACAAAATAAATATTTATTTTTGTAATTCCTTTTTTTCTTTTTCTTTTTTTTTTTTTTTTGAGACAGAGTCTTGCTCTTGTTGCCAGGCTGGAGTGCAGTGGCACGATCTCAGCTCAGCACAACCTCTACCTCTTGGGTTCAAGCCGTTCTCCTGCCTCAGCCTTCCAAGTAGCTGGGATTACAGGCATGCACCACCATGCCTGGCTAATTTTGTATTTTTAGTAGACACAGTGTTTCTCCATATTGGTCAGGCTGTTCTTGAACTCCTGATCTCAGGTGATCTACCTGCCTCGGCCTGTTACTTTTTAACTATATGTCTCCTCCATCAGACTCCCTGTTCCACAAAAGCAGAGACTATTTTTGTCTCATTTACCACTGAATTCTTGCTACCTACCACAATCCTTGCATTTTGTAGGCTCTCAATAAATATTTGTTGAATAAATGAAAACATACGTCTGTCATGGGCTGTTTATTTATATATCTGGGAACCTGAAGAAGCAAGTTGGATCAAGTCTGTGACTAAACTGCCCCTACTTATCAGAAGTTGTCACTGCTCTGGTAGTCCTGGCTGAACTCTTCTTTTCTCTTTCTAGAAGAAATTTCCATATGAGGCAGAGATCAAATACACAATGATTTTTCTCATTTGGTGTAATGCAGCCTCATTCTACCTGAGTCAACAGTCACACACAGGTTTCATCCATATCTACTAAGTAAGTCAGGGATTTATTCAATCCATATCTACTAAGTCAGTCAGGGGTTTATTCAACAGGCTTTAGGAATTCAGTCAAGAGCTAGGCAGACAAGGCCCCTGACTTCAAGAGTTGACATTCTAATGGAAGAGACCAAAAATTAAGGAGAAGAAAAGATAATTTCAGCTGATGAAAAGGAGCTATGTTGAAAATAACACCTAGTAATGTGATACATGTGATAGTCACCAAAGGGTAGAAAAAACAATTGGGTGCTCAGGGAAGGCCTGAGAGACGACTGTTGAAATGAAGCCTTAATGACAAAGGAGAAACCTGTCATATGAGGATCTGGGTGAAGAGCATTTCAGGGAGAGGTAGAAGCAAATTCTCTAAGGGATAAAAGCTTGGTATGTTTGAGGAACAGAAATAAGCACACTGGGTATCTGTGGAGTGGAATGAGGTAAATGAGACAGGAAGGGAGAGGCTAGATTCTGTATGGCATTGCTGGCTTCAGTAAGGCACTTCTTTTTCCTAAGTATAGTGGAAGATGGAGGGGTTTGTCAGGGAAGAATGGGTTGCCAGGAATCAGGAGTAAAAGCAGGTCTATTTTAGTAATCCAGGCAAGAGATGGAGGAGGCTTGGACCTGAAGGGAAGCCATGGATGTGGAGATGTGGTTTGACCTGCTGTTGGATTGGTTATGAGAAAAAAGGTGGGATCAACAACGATTCTTAGAGGTATGTATGTGAACCTACGTGAATGATGTTACTATTTACTCATTTGAGGAAGAATAGGAAAGAAGCAGGCTTTTGGGGAAGAAAGCCCCACAAAGTTCTGTTTTGTTTATGTCAAGTTTGAGATACTTATTGGACAATCATTTGAAGATATCAAGGTGGAGTCGGCTATACAAGTTTAAAGCTCAATGGAGAGGTCTAGGGCTGGAGAGAAAGCTGTGGTATTATCAGGGTAATGATGGTGCTTAATTCCATGGTTCCGAATGAGATCACTGATGGAAAGTGTATAGGTCAAAAGTGGAAGGAGGGAAGGAAGACACCTGGAATATTTAATCATGTAACCTGGGCTGATTTATTTTATTTTAGGATCTGAATCATGCTGATCATTTCTTTAATTCCTCACCATACTTTGCATGTGTATTTCTGAAGAGTCATATGTTTTTATCAGTTAGGCATTTGGTATAAAAATTGTTACTGTAAGCTATCTGTAATCACATTCTAGAAATCAGTTGGCAGGTAACAGATGCACATATGACCACAGGAAATGCCAAAAACCACTTCCCATGGTTGTTCCTCTTGCATGTACACATCTATTTTTAACACTCATGATTGTAAGGCAGAGCTCTTGTCACTTGAGGGAACTGTGTTTCCCAGTGGAGACCCAAGGCCACCGAACACAGAGAGTGGCATCCTGTGGGCTAGCATTTACTGCTGCTGGTTTTTCAACAGAACTCAGATCTTGTGGACATTTGGTTGCTTGATGGGTATGTGCTTGGGGGAGGGAATGGGAAGGTAAGTGGTTGCAGAAAAGCAATTCTATAGTTCTGAGGATTTCCTAACATCTCAAAATTTCTCAGAAAGCTTTGCTAATTTAGGACTTTGTGTCTAATTATCGGAAGTATTTACTCATCTCTTTCCTAAGAGCCTGTGCTCAGTTGGCTCTCTCCTAAGTGGAGTTGATTATTTTCTAACATTATTGAGTTTTGACTCAATAATGTGAGAGAGGAAACCTGAAGATTCAAATCCTGAAAGTTCTCTCCTGATGCACAGAAGCTGTCTTTAGATGGCTCCCAAATGCCCAGTTGAAAAACTATTGCTTAACAAGTGGCTTGTACTAGCTACAAATAAATGGTTTATTCAAGGGGTCAAAATCAGCTATTTTAGCTTAGTGTCATTGCTTTAAAGAAGGACTGCTTGTAGCCAGAAGGACTGCTTGAATACAGCTTTAAAACTTACTTGATGACGAGAAAATCAAACACTGCATGTTCTCACTCATAGGCGGGTGTTGAACAATGAAAACACATGGACACAGGGAGGGGAGCATCACACACTGGAGTCTGTTGCGGCAGGCAGGGGGGCAAAGGAGGGACAGAAGGTGGGGGTGGGGAGGTCGTGGAGGGATAACATGGGGAGAAATGCCAGATATAGGTGACGGGGGGATGGAGGCAGCAAACCACATTGCCACATGTGTACCTATGCAACAATCCTGCACGATCTGCACATGTACCCCAGAACCTAAAGTACAAAAAAAAACCCCAAAAAAACCAAACAAACAACGTACTTGTTCTATTACCATGGAAAAGTCACTGAACACTTTTTATCTTTAGTTTCATCATCTTTAAAATGGGTATTATTGTCATGGCCACCCCAGAGTCCTATAAGTGAAATGTTGCTGTCCAAACCACCAAGTACCAAATAAACTCTTAGATGGGAGAAATCCTTACCATTTTCCCATTTTGTTTAGAAGAACTTTTGAAAGAGTGGGAAGCTTTAGAGAAAAGATTCTCATCTCCAGAGTTCTCCTGAGTTCCTAAATTCTCAATCACAAGGGGATTGGGTTTTACTGGTCATGTCTCACCCTACCAGAAAGGATGTGGGTTAATATAAATCTATATCATGGTGACTCAAAATGGTTCATTAAGAACTCGTTGGTCTTGGTTATATCAGATGAGGAAGCATTGAACATCTTTTGGCCTGTGTCATGCAAAACCACATTCCCTTTCATACTTTAATGTTCTGTGCTTTATCTGACTCACTATCTCACACCCTTTCTAGCTCCATTTACAGGAGGTTTTAATGCTCCTTTCTTCAAAGTTAGACTCATGGAAGGAGTCAATTCAACAATATTTATTGAACTTAAAATGCATAAATCATGGGTGCTAGCAATTACCATTTAGGAATTTTTACTGCCAATAGACTCACAAGAGCACTTAAAGATACATGGGTAAGACAATGCAGCATAATACTAAAGAACTGAAAACAATCTAAGTTCTAGGAGATTAAATAAATTATAGTACTTCCATACAGTGGAATATTATGCAACATTCATAATAAGGTAGATACATATTTTCTGACATGGGAACATATCTTAGGTATATTACGGTATAAAAACCAAACTGCAGAACATTTATAAAATGATTCCATTTACATAAAATAAAATATCAATAAATCTATCTGTATCTGTATAAATGTTTTGATAAGAGATATATAAAAAACTATTAAGGATAGTTACTTTGGGACTGAGGGTAGAGGAAGATTTTTACTTTCATTTCATGTACTGGTGCCATGATCATGGGTTACTTTTTACATATATAAATCAAAATTAGTTAAAACTAGGTTAGCTTCATGGAAGGTTTAGAAGTCACTAATGCCCCTTTCTGAGACAATGGAATGAGAACTTACATTACTTAGGATTTCTTTGTTGCAAGTGAAAATGAACAAAACAAACCATTAACCAAACCAGCTTAAGCTACCCACAGAGGAATTCCTTTCATAATAGAACAGGGGTATCCAATGGAACTCCCAGGTAGAAAGCACCACTTGGCCTCAGAAGTATCTGGAAGTAGGAAGGCCATTGTGAACCCAGGGCACATCCTCCATCTCTTGTCTCTGTTTCTCTCTGTATTTCTGTCCCATTCTTACTGTCTGTAGACTCACTTTTTTCTGCTCCTCAGTCCTCATGGCAGAACCTGGCACCCCATGGCTCTCAAATCCCCATGTTACAAGTCTAGTCAAGTGGAGAGATGAAATAGCTTGATTTCAAATTCTTGATCCTAATTTCAAATTCTCAGAGAAGAGTCTCTGATTAGCTCAGCTTTTGTCCAGTGTCCAGCCCTGTCCAGTCAATGGTGGCCAGTGAGATGGGATCTTGTCATAACTATTGACTACTGAGGGCCCATTCAGGCTGAGGGCAAGGAAAGTTAATGTGGAAGACACCCAAAAGGGTCTCAAAATCAAGGCTATTGGATGGCTTTGGCCATCTCCAGGGATGCTGGCTTGCTAGGTTACAGATGATGCTATTTTTAATTGCCAAGTCACTAACTTACTCATTTTTGTCATGTTACTGATTTATTTTGCTGTAAAAGCTCACACTGGGGAACTTGTAGCAAAGATATTGGATATTAAAAAAGAACATTGATATGGTTTGGCCGTGTCCCCACCCAAATCTCGAATTGCAGCTCCCCCAATTCCACATGTTGTGGGAGGAACCCAGTGGGAGGTGATTGAATTATGGGGGTGGGTCTTTCCTGTGTTGTTCTCATGATAGTGAATGAATGTCACGAGATCTGATAGTTTTAAAGACAGGAGTTTACCTGCACAAGCTCTCTCGTTTTGCCTGCTGCCATCCATGTAAGATGTGACTTGCTCCTTCTTGCTTTCTGCCATGACTGTGAGGCTTCCCCAGCCATGTGGAACTGTAAGCCCATTAAACCTTTTCCTTTTGTACATTTCTCAGTCTTGGGTATTTATCAGCAATGTGAAAACAGACTAATACAAACATTTTGAGGGCTATAAAGTACTTACTTTAGATATATTTAGTAGTTTGATAATGTTAGTGGCTAAACCATTTACACAGCTTGGACTGCCACATGGTGACTGAGACAACTCAACTATCACATGTTGGGCAGTATTGAAATAAAAAAGATAATCCACCATGATCAAGTGGGTTTCATACCAGAGATGCAGGGATGGTTTAACATATTCAAGTCAATAAATGTGATATGTGACATAAACAGAATTAAAATAAAAAATCACACAATCATCTCAATATATGCAGAAGAAGCATTTGACAAAATATGGCATCCCTTTATGAAAACTCTCAAGAAAATTGGCATACAAGGGACATACCTCAAGGTAATAAAAGCCATGTATGACAAACCCACACCCAACATAATACTAAATGGGGAAAAGTTGAAAGCATTCCCTTTCAGAACTGAAACGAGACAAGGATGCCCTCTCTTACCACTCCTCTTCAACATAGTACTGGAAATGCTAGCCAGAGCAATTAGACAAGAGAAAGAAATAAAGGACATCCAAATTGGTAAAGAGGAAGTCATACTGTCAGTTTGCTGGCTACGTGATTGTTTACCTTGAAAATCATAAAGACCCCTCCAGAGAGCTCCTAGAATGGATAAAAGAATTCCACAAAGTTTCTGGATACAAGATTAATGTACACAAAGAGTAGCTCTTCTATAAACCAACAGTGACCAAGTGGAGAATAAAGTCAAGAACTCAACCCCTTTCACAATAGCTGCAAAAAAAAAAAAACGTAGGAATATACCTAACCAAGGAAGTGAAAGATCTCTACAAGGAAAACTAGAAAACACTGCTGAAAGAAATCATAGATGACACAAACAAATGGAAACACACCCCATGCTCATGGATGGATAGAATCAATATTACAAAAATGACCATACTGCCAAAAGCAATCTACAAATTCAACACAATCCCCATCAAAATATTACCATCATTCTTCACATAGTTAGAAAAAAAAAATCTAAAATTCATATGGAACCGAAAAAGAGCCCACACAGCCAGAGAAAGACTAAGCAAAAAGAACAAATCTGGAGGCATCATACTATGTGATTTCAAACTATAGTATAAGGCCATAGTCACCAAAACAGCATGGTACTGGTATAAAAATAGGCACATAGACCAATGGAACAGAATAGAGAACACAGAAAGAAATCCAGATACTTACAGCCAACTGATCTTTGACAAGCAAACACAAACATAAAGTGGAGGAAAGGACACCCTTTTCAACAAATGGTGCTGGGATAATTGGCTAGCCACATGTATGAGAATGAAACTGAATCCTCATCTCTCACCTTATATAAAAATCAACTTAAGATGGATTAAGGACTCAAATCTAAGACCTGAAACTATAAAAATTCTAGAAGATAACATTGGAAAAACCCTTCTAGACACTGGCTTAGGCGAGGATTTCATGACCAAGAACCCAAAAGCAAATGCAATAAAAACAAAGAAAAATAGCTGGGACTTAATTAAACTAAAGACCTTTTGCATGGCAAAAGGAACAGTTATCAGAGTAAACAGACAACCCACAGAGTGAGAGAAAACCTTCACAATCTATACATCTGACAAAGGACTAATATCCAGAATCTACAATGAACTCAAGTAAATCGGTAAGAAAAAAACAGACAATTTTATCAAAAAGTGGGCTAAGAACATGAATAGAAAATTCTCAAAAGAAAATATACAAATGGCCAACAAACATATGAAAAAATGCTCATCATCACTAATTATCAGGGAAATTCCAATCAAAACCACAATGTGATACCACCTTATTCCTGCAAGAATGGCCATAATAAAAAAAATAAAAAAACAGTAGATGTTGGCATGGATGCGGTGATCAGGGAACACTTTTATACAGCTGGTGGAAATGTAAATTAGTACAGCCACTATGGAAAAAAGTGTGGAGATTCCTTAAATAACAAAAAGTAGAACTGGGTTTTGGTGGGTTTTAGCTGACTTCTTTACTGCAAACAGTTTTACCGGTAAGATCTTTATGACCGAGATCCAAGATGACTGAATAGGAACAGCTCTGGAGTGCAGTTCCCAGTGAGAACAGTGCAGAAGGGGAGCACTCACTGCATTTCCAAACAAGTTTTCACTGCCCATGGACCAGGAGATTCCCAGACTGAAAAGTGCCACGAGTTCTCAGTGTGGCGGTTTCAGCTGGTGCCATGTAGGCACACAGAAACTCACACAAGTCTGGGTGGCCATTTTGACTGGTGTATGGAATGCCTGGGAGACAGAGCTGCTCACTCAACTGAAAGGGAGGGGGCTGAGACAGGGAGCCAGGCGATCTGGCTTGGCGGTACAACCCCAACAAAACAAGCAATCTGAAACGCTCTGGATTGAGAGTTTTGCAGCAAGTGCAGCTGGACCCAGGACCATCCAGCTCAGTGGGGGGAAGGGCGTCCTCCACTACCGAGGCAGTCCACCACTACCAAGGCAGTTCACACAGCAGCTGGGCAGAGCCTGCGGCAACTCAACAATGCCTCTGCTGGCAGACTGTGACTAGACTACTCCATGTGGGGCAAGGCATCTATGAAAAAATGCAGCAGCACGACAGGAACTTATAAATAAAGCTGACCTTCCTAGGACAGAGCACCTGGGAAAAGAGGTGGTTATGAATTCCGCAGCAGCAGACTTAAAGATAGCTGCCAGCAGCTCTTCATGGAACAGCAGAGCTCCCAGCACAGCACTTGAGCTCCTATAAGGGACAGACTGTCTCCTCAAGCAACTCCCTGACCCCCATATACCCAAAGAGACATCTCATAAAGGAGAGCTCAGGCTGACATCTGGTGGGTACCCTTCTGGGACGAGGATAGCAGAGGAAGAAACCAGTGGCAACCCTGGCTTTTCTGCAGCAACTATGGGCAATCTCAAGCCAAGTGGGGTCTGGAGCAGACCTCCAGCAGTCCTGAAGCAGAGAGGCCTGACTGTTATAAGGAAAACTAAGAAGCAGAAAGAAATAGCTTCAACATCAACAAAAAGGATGTCCACTCAGAGACCCCATCTGAAAGTCACCAACTACAAAGACCACAGGTAGATAAAACCACTATGATGGGAAGAAACCAGCCCAAAATGGATGGAAACACCAGAAACCAGAATGCCTCTCCTCCTTCAAAGGATCACAGCTCCTCACCAGCTAGGGATCAAAGATGGATGGAGAATGAGTCTGATGAATTGATAGAAACAGACTTCAGAAGGTGGGTAATAATAAACTTCTCAGAGCTAAAAGAACATGTGCTAACCCAATGCAAAGAAACTAAGAACCTAGAAAAAAGGTTAGATGAGATGCTAACTAGAATAAACAGCTTAGAGAAGAATATAAACTACTTGATGGAGCTGAAAAACACAGCATGAGAACTTTGCAAAGCATACACAAGTTTCAACAGCTGAATCGACCAAGCAGAAGAAAGGATATGAGAGATTGAAGATCAACTCAATGAAATAAAATGAGAAGGCAAGAATAGAGAAAAAAGAGTGAAAAGAAATGAACAAAGCCTCCAAGAAATATGGGATTATGTGAAAAGACCTAATCTATGTTTGATAGGTGTACCTGAATGTGAT
>CAUYLG010004812.1:0-47500 GCA_963573385.1 Cacajao melanocephalus
CATATACTCAGCACTGAGAAGCGCTGCGCCACACCGGGGCACTGGCAAAACAGCTGTGCTGGCCAAAAGAGTCGCACTGGCGACCCGTGTGGCTCCTCCGCCGGGAATCTCCCAGTTTGTGTTCCACAGAAATTCGTCTGAAATTGCGGCATCAACTCGCTCTCTGCTTTCACTGGGAGCTAAAATCCTGAGCTGTTGTTAATCGGCCATGTTGGATCTCTCTGCCCGGTGATGAAGTTTTTTCTGTTTCTTAGTTTTCCTTTGGCGGACGCCCCTTCCCCGCACAGCTGGACCTTCCCGGTTCACCTGTGCTTACTGTGAAACTCTCAGTCCTCAGCGCTTCCAATTGCTGTTCTCCTTGTGGGGATAGGACCAGCCGAGCCAGACTCAAAGGCCACCCCGTCCCGTATACTCCGCGCTGAGAAGTGCCATGCGGGGGCGCGGGCAAAACAGCAGTGCCGGCCAAAAAAGTTGCGCTGGTGACCCATGTGGCTCCTCTGCCAGGAATCTCCCAGTCTGTGGGCAACAAAAATTCATCTGAAAGTGCGGCGTCCACTCGGTCTCTGCACTTTCACTGGGAGCTACAATCCTGAGCTATTGTTAATCGGTCATCTTGGATCTCTCTCCCCGCATCTATCGAAAGTAGGATTTTATCCAGTGACCTTGAGGTAATTAACTCACAATTTCTGTCTGTATGGACCAAATTATGTAACTCATTTGTGTAACCTGGCTTCACATAATATTTGGAAAGCCTCAAGATCTTTGATAAATTATTAAATTTGATGATAACAAAAATTAAAAAATACATGTTAAATATAGTTATTGTGATTAATGCGTTAATTCAACCAACATTTATTTCATCTTGATATAGTCTAAGTTGTAGAGTAAGTGTTGGTGATACAAGACTAACTTTACTCTGATTCTTAGTATATAAGTTATATTAAGACTTTTTTTACACTTTTCTGGGAAAAAGGAGAAGTACTATAAAAAATCAGAAGCAGTAAATTAAGCCAAATGAATAGACTCAGGAATGTACTAACACTAATGCATCAGTGAAAATTAAGAAGCTCTTCAATTTCAGGCATCCAACAAAATTTACATTCTTCTTCTCATATCCCAGGACATCGATGTGAGCAGGTGAATACAAGGAAGAAATCAGTTGTTTATCATCTCTAAGGAAATTCCATGAATGGCTTTGGGGAGAAGATTAACAGAAAGCAATGAGTATTTGACAAATATCTGTAAGAAAGTAGTGTAAATTTTTGGAAATGAACTGCAAATCATATACACTTCAGGGTGCCACCACTCATTTATCTAACTGCTTACTCCATGTCTTCACCTGTTTAATAGCTCACTAACACTTAGCATACTAAAAGTGAAATTCTTGATGTCCCCCCTCTCCAAATCTGCTCCTTTCATAGTCTTCTCCTTCTCAGTGAATGACATCACCATTTACCCGGTCATTAGGCCAGGGCCCCTTACGTCTATCCCATACACAAGATTAGAAACTCTCCAAATCTGATCACTCCTCACCATGACCATTGCTTCTACCCATATCCAAGCCACCATCACATCTTGCTAAACTATAACCTCCTAATTACCTCTAATTCTGCTTTTTCTTCATTTTATTCTTTCCATACAACATTCAAAGTACTCTTTTAAAACAGTATGTAGATCATATATATTCTGTTTAAAACTTTTACTGGTTTCTGATTATAATTAAAATGTTGTACAATAGAAATTTATTCCTATGGCCAACATGGGGCAGTTCATAACCTCATTACTCTTCACCCCTCACACTGTACTCCCTGTGACTCTCCCTTTCACACAGTCTGCACCAGCTATACTGGTTTCCTTCTTGGTTCTGGAACATTCCAAGCTTATTCTTAATTGGAGGCTGCTGCATTTGCTTTTCTCTCAGCCTGGAATGCCCTCCTTTCAGATCTTTGCTGGCTGACTTCTTATCGTTTAGACTGATTTTCTCCTCAGCTGCCCTCTTTGCAATAGCCATCAGCCAGCCCCATTCCCCTTCCCATCACTCCTCTCAATTTTCCATTTACTGTTTGTCTCTTTTCAAAATTATTCTTTTCATTCATTTGCTTATTTTCTGTCTTCCTCAAATAAATGTGGGCTTCATAAGAGTTGTGATCTTCTCTGTGCTATTCCACATCCTAAAAACGGCATGAAGTGAGTTCTCAATACATATTTATTGACTGAATCTCAGCATATTAATAAGATGAAAAATGTATTGGTTTGGGGGTAATGCATAAAATCATGTAAATAAAGGGTTTCCCTATTACTGAATTAATAAACCAAAATAATAAACCAAACTATGTAGTTTAATTTTATTTTTACATAGCCTTAGCATACATGAGAAATATTTTTAAAAGTATGATAAAAGAAAATGTGTAAATAAAATATTTTCAATGCATATTTTCTCTTTCTACATTTTTAATAATTAAATTTAAACTTAAGCAATCAGTCTCTGGATCACTCATCTATAAAATAGGTGATTAATGTAGAAAAATCTCATAGATTTTTTTCTGGCAAAGCAATAATTTACCGATCCACTATTACATACCTTTCTGTTTTCTTCCGAGAGCTATAAATTGTTGATAAATATTGTTTACTCTGCTCCTATGGCTCTCTTGTGGAGAATACCTTTTAGTTTGTAATGAGTGGTTTAAGTGTGTAACAGCTGCCTATTTGATATATTTTTGAGTTATAAGTAAATACAGAACACCTGTTTGTTAATAATAATCACCTGTTGAGAGAGAATAAATACGTGGATCAGAATCTGCTCGGAGCCTTCCGCTTGGAATGCTGTCAGCCCCTGAGGCTCTCAACTGGATGGGCTGCTGGTCCCCTGGATAGATTCACTTTGTTGCTCTATCTGGGTGTCTGTCTCTCATTTCCTTCAGCACCACCTGGGTGGGGGTCCCCTGGCTGAGCTGGTCCTTGGTAATAAATCATCCAAAACTCCTGCAGAAATATAATATTGAAAGCATTGGTTGAATATTAAGAATATTTTGTTTTGTTGAAGGGAACAGAAAAAAGCAACAAATATCAAATACATCTTTGACATTCAGTTGTGCTGTAGGTTATGTAGACCAGCATTATGCTTACGAAATAGGCCATCTCAACATCAGTGAAAGAAAGTATATAATTCAGTGGTTAGACATCTAACAACAATTTTAACAACTGACAAGTGCTTAATTTTAGCAAGTGATGTTTTGGTCCACATGTTATTATTTTAAAAATGTATAATACTTTACATATTTAGAATTCAGGTGATATAACAAAGAAAATCAAGGCTCCAATTATTCCTTTCTTTGTGATGTTGAGTTTTTTTTTTTGAGACAGTGTTTCGCTCTTGTTGCCCATGTTGGGGTGCAATGGCGTGATCTTGGCTCACTGCAACCTCTGCCTCCCAGGTTGAGCGATTCTCTTTCCTCACCCTCCCGAGTACCTGGGATTTTGGGCGCCCACCACCACATGCAGCTAATTTTTTGTATTTTTAGTAGAGACAGGGTTTCACTATGTTGGCCAGGCTGGTCTTGAACTCCTGACCTCAGGTGATCCACCCGCCTCAGCCTTCCAAAGTACTGGGATTACAGGCATGAGCCACCATGCCCAGCTGATGTTGAGTTCTTTTATGGCAGTGATTTTTCCATAAGGAAGTTGAGAGGCACAGGGGAAGAAAAACAAACCAACAAAATCAGCTGTCATCATTCCTTGAGGACAAGATATGTTCAATGACCATAATTTAAGGTAAACAGTACATACCTGTGTTAGTCTGTTTTAACACTGCTATGAAGAAATACGAGAGACTGGGTAGTTTATAAAGGAAGGAGGTTTAATTGACTCACAGTTCTGCATGGCTAGGGAGGCCGCAGGAAACTTACAATCATGGCACAAGGTGAAGAAGAAGCAAGTACCTTTGTCACAAGGTGTCAGGAAAGACAGAGAGGGTATGGGAAGATGCCACTTTCAAAATCATCAGGTCTCATGAGGACTCCCTCACTATCACAATAACAGAATGGGGTAACCATCCCCATGATCCAATCACCTTCCACAAGATCTCTCCTTTGCCACATGGTCATTACAATTAGAGATGAGATTTGGGTGTGGACATAGAACCAAACCATATCAACCACCATGCATATATAAGAGAGGGGAACCTTCATGTCCTGATGTCTTCCTTGGACAGAGTCTTGGTTACCTCCTCCTTGGCCTAAAGCGGCTTCTCAGGGCATTCCTGTACTTCCTTGGTCTTAACCCTGAGGGGCCTATCTGGTCAGCCAGGGGCTTCTTGCAGGCCTTCTCTGCCCTCAGCTTGTGGATGTGTTCCAGGAGAATCTCCCTGATTCTCATTCACCTAAAAGGGGACCAAGTCGTGAGGCTGGGTGTGGTGGCTCACACCTGGGTGGGTGACACCCAGCACTTTGGGTGGCTGAGGTGGGAGGATAGCGTGAGCCCAGGACTTCAAGAGCAGCCCTGGTAACATAGGGAGACCTTGTCTCTACACAAAATAAAAAAAATTAGCTGGGCATGGTGGCTTGTACGTATTGTCCTGGCTACTCAAGAGGCTAAGGTGAGAGAATAGCTTAAAGGCTGGTAATTTGAGGCTGCAGTGACCCATGATTATGCCACTGAACTCCAGCCTGGGTGACAGAGTGAGACCTTGTCTGAAACATAAATAAATAAAGAACACAGAAAAAAAAAAAAAAGAAAAATTTACATGGAAAATGAGACTTAGGGGGTGATTTCAGAGTAATTGAGATGTCAGATATGGGTTGCTGGGGTTTCAGATTCACTCACAACAATTTTCCAAGTTGCTCCATTGAAATTCTACTCACCTCGTCTGATGGAACCCGTCACATATCCATCCTCCTTCACTCCCTATGAAGGCCAATTCTGAGGCCTTCATTGTGAAGTGCATGCAAGGTCGTAAGCTGCTAAGTAATCAGTGAAAGGGAAAGTCCTTCAAATGAATAGACATGCAAAACCTTTTAATTTTTACGCACTACTTCCTGTGACTGCCATCATTCAACACTCTCTGAAGGTGGCAGAGCAAAGCAAAAGCACGTCCTTTTTGCAGCATACAGGCCACCTGGCTTGACCCAATATGTGCATCCAAAGAGACAAAATACAGAATCAAAGTCACAGCAACGTGAACGTCAAAGGGACCTAGACAGCATCTAGCTAATGCCCATCATTTTATGCTGAAAGGCCTAGCGAGGGCAAACTACTTGCTCAAGGTCACAAAGCTAGTCATTGCATACACAGAACTACAATACTCAATAGGTTTCTTTCATGACAGTGTCTCAGTTACACTGGGCTTTTTGTTTTTTGTAACAAAAAAAAGTGGGTATATACCCACGAATTAGGAAACAACATACAATATGCTTACATGTAGTTTTAAGGCATTAATTACATACTTAAAATGAAAACCAATGTACAAATACTGTATAGGTGGGCAGTTGTATTAGCCATTTACAGAATCATCTCTATCAGGGAGAGAAATGAAGGCCCAAGCTTTTAGCAAACGCTTATAGATTTTGTTTTATCAGAGTAAAATGGGATTTTCTAAGCACTAACAGTGAAAAGAGCCTTGAGAATATACATATTCCTTTTGTCGCTAAAGATGGACTGGTACCTCACATACCTAATCATATATGGGGTGCTGTTTCTTCAGGCTCCTTTATTGTTCTGGCCAGAACTGAGGAAAATGGGAAATTTTTGTAAGACTGGGTATTTCAGTTCGAATTGAGAGTTTTTTTTTACTTTTAAAGCAGTTCAATCATTCTATTTGAGAAAGTGGATCAACTTTTGGAAAGGACAAGCCGTTAAAGTGCCCAGTGCTGTTTACTTCTGCTGGGAAGCATGAGCCACAGGAGTAGCCCTTGGACTGGTGGATAAGTTTTCCACCTCATTCCTGCCTGCTGGTAAAAGTGGCTCAAGAACCTTAGGGCTCTTTAGCCCTGTAAGCAACATTTTGTAAAGCAAACCTGCTATTTTGTCTTCAGTGACTTAAGATTGAGTTTTGTGTTTTTTAAAAAACTGGATTCATATCAGTATGACCCTGAAATATTTGAGTATTATTCAACTTTTGGTCTCCTTTAAGAAGAGAGCATTGAACAAGATGGAAGTCTTAACATCTCCTTATCACTCCCTGGTTGTATTTATTAATAACCTTAGAAATATTTTGCTGGAGTTGAGGTGAATGATTCATGTTCTAAGTCTTTTTTATCTTCCCCAAATCATTTGTATATTTAAATATTTTCAAAGGCATACCATCCTTAGAGAGGGCAAGTACAATGGATAATAATGTTTTTAAAAGTAACAGACTTAGGCCGGTCTCTGTGGCTCATGCCTGCAATTCCAGTATGTTGGGAGACTGAGGCAGGAGGATCATTTGAGCCCAGGAGTTGGAGACCAGCCTGGTCAACATAGTAGGATTCCATCTATAAAAAAGTTTTTTAAAAAAATTAGCCGAGCGTGGTGGTGTGTGCCTGTAGTCTAAACTACTAGGTCGACTGAAGCAGGAGAATTGCTTGAGCCTGGGAGTAAGAGGCTGCAGTGAGCTGTGACCATGCCACCGCACTCCAGCTGGGGTGACAGGGTGAGACCCTGTCTCAAAACAAAATCATAGGTTTATTAAAATAAAAATTATACCTCAGAAGTTGTGCAATTCAGGCTTTTTAGTGTATTCACAGTTATGAATTCATTATCATCATCTAATTTCAGAACACTTCCATCACTCCAAAAAGAAATCTCATATTCATCACCAGTCACTCCCGATTCCTTCTTCTCTCCAGCCCCTGGTAGCCACAAATCTACTTTCTGTCTTATAAATTTTCCTATTCTGTAATAGTGGTCTTCTGTTCCTGGCTTAGTGTTTCCAAGGTTCATCCATGTTGTAGCATGTATCAGAACCTCCTTCCTTTTTATAGCTGAATAGTATTCTGCAGTATGGATACGCCATATTTTGTTTAGCCATTCATTCATTAGTTAATGGACATTTGGTTTGCTTCTACTTTTTGGCTATTATAATAACACTGCTACAGATATTCATGTCCAAGATTTTGTGATGATGTATTTTTTCAGTTATTTTGGTTATATACCTAGAAGAGGATTAGTTTTTAATGGTACTAGTCATTTTAGGCACAAATGGTTCTCACTGTAACCAAAAGTTGGTTCTAAAATAGACATATGTCCTTTTATTTTCTTATGCGTGAAATACATTTGTTTGAAAATTATTGCTTTGAACTTTAGTTCTCCTGTATCAATTAAGATAAGTTTTATAGTGGACACAAATGCAGGTCTCATAGTATGTCAAAATTACTCAAGTACTTTGAGCAAAGAGGCTGAGAAAAAAATCTAATTAGGTCAACAAATCAGGAATGATTAAAATATCAATTACTCAGTGCCATTTCTTTATCACAACCTTTCCTGGTTGAAAACCTAGCTACCTTTTCCTGCCCGTCTTCTTTTGCATTGCCAGGGCCGGCATAGAATGTAAACAAATAGCATGGTCAGCAGTAATACACATGCCAGGGGCCTTTTTAAATTACTCAAGTTACAGGCGCTTCACATGGTTGGGTAATATCATTCCCATTTATAGAAAAGGAAACTGAGGCCCAGAGACATTATTTAACCCAAAGTTGCACAATGGATACACAGTGGGGCTGGGGTTCAAACCCCAAAATGTGTAGTTAGGAGCAAGGGATTGGAGTCACATAGACCTGTTTTCTTCCTGGCTCTTCCATGTACTAGCTGAGACTTTAGGCATGTTTCTTAGACTTGCTAAGACTCAATTTTCCTATCTGTAAAATGGAAAAGATAATATTTAAGGCAGAGAGAGAATTAAGAGATAATGTACATTAAGAGTGAAGCACGTGCCTACAATATTTGCTGAGTGAATAAATCTAGGCGTGTCTCATTCCAAACACTGTGCTCTAACACAGTGCCACGCCACTTTGGCTTATTCACCAGCATAATAAAGCCACAAGAAGCTCTGGTTCAGGAAAGCATGGCAGGGCTGCGACAGATTCAGAAGCTCTGGTTACAATAAAAACTATAGTGGGTACCGTCTGGTTTTCTCTTTCTCCTTACCAAGGACCTCTGAGGCTGCTAGAGAATTGTGGTTGTGGGTAAAAATAATTAGAGACAATACCCTGGTTTTTTTCCTCTCACTGATGTTGAAGCAGCAGAGAGGGTGAGCACTGGAGGCATCCCTCACTATTGTGTATATACTGACCATGCTCAGATCATTCAAGTCACTGAGAGAAGTCCAGCATCTATGCATCCCAACCAGATTACTTCTTCAAACCTAACTGGAGTCTGGGTTCTGAACTCACATTTCCTTTATATACTGATGAGCTGGGTTGTAAGGTTCCCAGCTAAAACATTTTTATTTGCTAAATCTGGTGACCCTAGCCGAAAGGCACAGAACTGGGCCTGATAGTCCCTTTTCCCTTTCTATCTTTTAACCATAAAAGTGAGTACCCATTTTTAGACTGCATTCTAGCCTGGGCAATAGAACAAGAATCCCGTTCTCTCTCCCTCTTTCTCTTCCTCTTTCTTTCTCCCTTACATTCTTTTTTTTTTTTACTTTCTTTCACTCTCACTTTCTTTCCTCTCTTTTTCTTTCTTTAAAAAAAAAAAAAAAGTGAGTACCAGAGCTACCTACTTCATTTCCTCTTGGTCCTCCAATGGCTTCTCACATACAGAATCAAAGCCCTCGCCGAAGCAGAGGTGCTGGACCTCACTGTCAGCCTAGTTAAATGGAACACCCACTTGCTTTTAGCTGATGCTCTTGCCTCAGATTTCATTGAGAAAATAGGGGCAATCAGAGGGAAACTCCACGAACTTTACCCACCACATCTTCTAGCTCTCTTGCAGTTGTCCTGTTAGTTCTGCCTTTAATATGTAGCCAAGGCTGAGACTCACCCATTAGAATGGAGGCTCCTTGAAGGCAGAGATTGGGTTAGTTTTTAAGATGTTGTCTTTCAAGAGTATAGACTAGAGCCTTGAACATTATAGCTGCTTTATAAATACCTGGGGAAAAATGAATTTCAGTTAAATGCTTTTAGTTAGAGAGAGAAGAAGGGGCAGGGATGAAGGCTGATATCCTCTTAAATATAGAATTGGACATTATTATAATTCTTTTTGGTGTCCTGCCACTTCCCTTTACTTTGTGACTCTGTGATGTTCAACATCAGGAGCTTGGTGTAGGGTAGGGTTATATGTTGGCCAACAGGTATTGAGAGAAAAGTTTAGAAGCTGGAGCTGTCTCTAGCTTCATGGTGCCTGCCTATATAGAAAGCTGATTATCAGATTCTGATCTTTGTATTTCATTTGTTAATTTCTTAGGCAAAGAAGTTTAACTTGCATATTTTGTACCATTGCTATAAGGTGATTTTATTATCATTAATAGTGATAATGATAACAGAAACCATCACTCTCTTGTGTTAGCCTTTACAGTTTATTTCTTCCAAGTACTTATTACCCCCTTTTAAACAGGAGTCAAGTATTCTGGAGGGAACTCCAAAAAGAGGGCAAAGGGCACCCAGCCTAAGTTCTGCCTACCCTGTCTCATTTTTTTCCTCACTCCTAAATATGACTCAGTGACTCCGACTGGGCCTTGGGCTTCATCCTCTCAGTTCTTTCTAGTTAAATAAATATTTGCTAGTAGATGTTAAGCTTCTATTATTCATTAGATACAGGGCTAGACTCTGGGAACAAAAAAAAAAATCCTTGTCTTTTAGATGGTCATGTCCTAGCAGATGAGGGTTCTTGTAAGCAAGAACATTTCAATAAGCATTGGTCAGTGCTCTGATAGATGTTAGCATGGCAGCTCCACTTCTAACATTTGCAGGGCCTAGGGCAAAGATCAAGCCCATATGCCATATGTCTAGAGATTTGGCATTGATAAATCAGGCTAACAGACCATGGCTAAATAAGATATGTTGTATCCTCCTGCCTTGATAAATACACCTGTTCAGCCAAATTTGAATTTCGAATTGTGGAACCCCTTGGTGTTCTACACAGAAACACAGGAGTGAAGGGAAAACCAGTTGCTGACCTATAACCGGACTTGAAATGCACCAACAATCTTGCCTTTTCTGGCTGCTTCCACACTGTGAGGGGCCTCACGAGCACACATGTGGGTACTCCATCCTGAATATTTAGAATGCATCCACATTGACCAAACAGGAGGCTTTAGCTACCTCTCAGCCTAGGTGTGCATCTCCTGAGGCTTTGGGAGTGAATTCTGAGCCATTTGGACATAAAATTCTGGGTCCAGAAAACCTGAAGCATAATCTGAAAGGGATAAATAGGGCCCTGGGGGGCATTTTACTTGGCTCTGAGAATTCTCCACGAAGTGGAGGATCATGGTCCTGCATAGTTCAGAACCCAGGGCAGAGGTTTCCTGGCCTTGGTCATAGGGCAGCAGGCAGCACTGATTCAGCACAAGGATTGGTGTGTGTGCAGAGGTGCGCACTTAAACCCCCTCCCCCAACAAAAAGGGATCAGAAGGATTTCAAGACTTAGAGGAAATAATATCTGAGCTAAACTTTGGAATGGGAGACTAGACAGCTAAACAAAGGTAGAGAGGCCATTGTAAGGTGAAAGATCAGCAGGGTCACATTTGTAAAGAGAAGACACAACATTGTGTGTGTGAGGAACTACATGCAAATTCATCATTACCAGAGCGGAAATAGGTAGGAGTGGAAATAGGTTGGGGTCTTGATGCTGAGGACATTGTCTGCCTTGCTGAAAGGCATGGATTTAATCTGTTGGAGATAGCGAACTCTGATATACCTCCACTTCTGCACTCATTTTTGGCTAATAGTGTTATCTCCTTAGGTCCTTTAGGTCCAAAAGCATTGTCCACTGCAGAGTTTCTGATCTAGGCTATAATTCTGGCTCCAACGCACTAAGGAGCTATCTTGCTGACTTTCAGAGCTCTGGAAGCAACTCTCTGTTGCCCCCTCTTGGTAGCTAGGATTTCACTCTTTGGTGTTTAAAGGGACCATTTTGCAACCTGTTGTGCTTTTATTATATTTCTTACTCTTCTCTTTCTTTTCAAGACAGTTTCTGGCACCATCCATCTATCTATCCATCATCATTTCAGGTGTTTAACAATGCTCATGTGCTCGTGGGTTTGTAGTTATGAACTTAGATGTTTATTTTGAGTTATTTGTCAGACAGTTCACAGATCTCTGTTTCTTTAGAGTTGAATTTTATTTATTAGTTTCCTTTGGTGGTGTCATGTTCACCAGATTCTTTTTGATCCTTGTGGACTTGCGTTGGTAGTGGTGCATTTGAAGGAGCAGCCACCTCTTTTAATCTTTGCAGACTGATTTCAGCAGGAAAAGATCTTCTTTTGCCAGGTCTCGGACAAACGGCCTCTGAAACTGGTTGAGTGGGGCCGGAGCTGGAAGAGAAGGCTGCTCTGGGTCTGCATTTGAGTCTGTGATTGTTGGGCCTACCCTTCGAAGTGTGAGTGGGCATGTTTCCTGCTGTTTCCACAGGCAGGCGGGGCTGGTGGCAGGACTGTGGACCAGTGGGGCTGACGCCGCAACCACAGGGGATGGGGCTGCTTCCTGTTCTGCATCTGGCTCTGTGATCACTAGGCCTACTAACAAGGGATATACCTGTCTTCTCTGAGTGGCTTTTCTCAGTTTTGGGCTCCACTGGTGTGTGGAAACTTCCTATCTGGATTCCAAAGCTCCCTTAAGGGTACTTTTGTCTGTGGATAGTTGCCAAATCTATTTTCTATGGGAGATGAGGATTGTAGATGTTCTATTCTGCCATCTTCATGATGTCACTCCTCTGGAATTATTATTATTATTATTTTTGCAGGTACAGAAAATATTGTGGATAACAGTTTGGGGCTCCATTTAAGCTGCTGACCAAGTTGTCAACTGCTTTGTGAGAATGCAGCATGGTGCAGCTCTAGGTCTCTCAAATCTCAGACATTCCTATGCTGCCTTTCAAATTTTTGCCGTATCACCATATAGAAACGTGTCTGCAAACCAACTGTACTGTTACTGGTAATATTTTATATTTTTCTTTAAATTGAACATTTAAAAACTTCAATACATTTAATTTTAAAGATATTTTGTATCATGTCTTTAAAACCTGTTTTATTCCCACCAAGTCCACATTAAACTAACACAGAAAATGTCCATCTTTGTACACCAGAAATTATCACATGTATTGCCAGGGGTATCCACAGCACATTTTTGGGAAAAACTGATAATGTAGTAAAAGCACTGATTTTGGAGTTGTCCACACTTGGTTTAATATCTCAGGTCTCACATGAAGGCACGTTATCTCTCTAAGACTTACATTCTTTATCTGTAAAATGCAGATCTTTGACTTCTAGGAGAGGAGAGTGAGAGGATGAACAGAACATAAGGACCACAGGGTCAAGCAGAGAGAAGGTGCTCCACGGATTCTTCTTCCTTTTACTATTGGCCTTTATGACAGGTTCAATCATCTGTTTTTTGGCTATGACTAAAGCGTATTTTTACTGAGATACAATTTACACAGTGAAATGAACAGATATTAAGCATATGGAGCAACATTTGTTTTTTAAACTCTTGGTTCTAGGTTTACTGTTTGAACCAGTGTCTGAAATACCTGGACTCTGGTATCATATTTGGGTATTCACTAAATGTTTGATTTTAGAAGTGTTACAACTTCTGCGAATCTTTATTCGTATAGAGAATGCTGTATGAATCTGGGTTAAAAGTACTGAATGTTTACAGTTGTGAAGGACCGCCCAGGATTCTTGTTAGTAACATTCCTTCTGTTTTTCTTAATGTCAATGTGAGGACTTGGATTTTCTAACTTGGACAGATCTGTAGGTTGCTGTTCACACCTTGTATGGGCATACACAGCAACCTTGATCAGTATAAACCACTTAGCAAGTAGCAGCTTGCAGTTCAAAATAATCAGCTCATTGGAGGCAAACCTCAGAAGGGTGAAACCATCACTCAAGGCTTGCCGAGTCTGTGTTTCTGCCTCAAACTGTGAGAAATTGGCAATTACCCTCTTTGGACGGCATTTCCACATCTGGATCTTGATCAGTCAGAATCAGGAATCAGGAATTCTGATAAACGGAACCACGTTTAGACATCAAGTAGCCTAATATCCATCCATCATTAATTCATTCACCAACAATTTTTTTTTTGTTTGCATTCTATGAACTTGGTCATTCTGGCAACCCCTCTGCCAAAACCCTCCCTGAGTACAGCAGTCCTTACTGACCTCTCTTCTCTGATTCCTGAGAGCTTGCTGAGTCTTTACCCCATCACAATGAACTTTTCCCCAGCGACCCACACCCTTCATGAGGATAGCGTGCACCACTGGAGAAACACCATGTCTTTGTTACTGTCTTGTGTGAGGCATATCTTATTTCCATCAATTCAACCCCTTAATGGTCATATGGAACTATGATCAATTCAGTGGATGTTTATAAAAAAAATTCTTGGCCGTGTGCGGTGGCGCATGCCTGTAATCCCAGCAGTTTGGGAGGTGAAGGAGGGCAAATCATGAGGTCAGGAGTTTGAGATCAGCCTGGCCAACATGGTGATACCCCATCTCTACTAAAAATACAAAAAAAAAAAATTAGATGAGCGTAACGGTGGGCGCCTATAATCCCAGCTACTCACGAGGCTAAGGCAGGAGAATCACTTGAACCTGGGAGGCGGAGGTTGCAGTAAGCTCAGATTGCGCCACTGCACTCCAGCCCAGTTGACAGAGTGAGACTTCATCTCAAAAAAAAAAAAACAAAAAAACTTGCTTAATGCAAGAAGGAACTTTCCAACAGTCAGAAATGAGTACCAACAGGATGATAGCCCCAAGAGAGTGAGTACCCTCAAATGGGTACTATTTAAGCAAAAGCTATATCATCATCTGACAGTGGTGATGTAAATGGGAAATTGAAAAGTTTGGAAGAGCTCAGACATCAAGATCTGCAAGCCTAGTTGAGCACAGTGGTGCATGCCTGTAGTCCCAGCTACTCAGGAGGCTGAGGTGGGAGGATAACTTGAGTCCAAGAGTTTGAGGCCACAGTGAGCTATGATCATGCTACGGCACTACAGCCTGGACAACAGAGCAACAATCTGTTTTGATAAAAATAAAAATTAAAAAAGTTAAAATTAAAGATCTACAAGTCTAAATAGTTAGTGAGCAGGCTGTTGTAAAAACTTGCTGAAATACTAATAAAGCACAGAGTTGGTGTTGCGTCAGTTATTTACTTTAAACACTTTAATATAAAGAGTAGGAAATTATGGCTATCATTGTTAGTCAGGTTAAGCCACAACCCAGATAGTCCTAGTTTTCCAGTTGGGCCAGCTAGCATTCTAATAAGGAAGCCTAAATCCAGAGGCAACTTTGCAGACGCTTCTGTGATCAGGGAACTTGTGAAGACCCTGAACCCTGGAATCAGACTGCCTCAGTTCAAATCCTGGCTCTACTATTTACGAGTTACAACAGCTCAGTAACTTAACTTACCTGCGTGTCAGTTTCTAAATCTGTAGAATGGGGATAATATTGGTGCCTACTTTTTAGACTGCTATGAGGTTTAAACGTGTTAATATGTGCACAGTGTTTAGATTAGTATCTGCCACATAATAGATGTTATACAAGTGTTTGTTAAACAAACAATGTCAATTTACATGTGATACTTTGCTTAAAAACACACCAAATATCAGAAATGGGTTCTTATTGGTGAAATTCAAGGCGTCCAAATGTGTGAATCGGTTAACATAATGTGACCGAATTGCGGACGATGGGCTTAGGTTGTTCCTGGATAGGATGTGTTCTTCTAGGCCCTTGCTCCCTCACTCACCCAATAGGGGAGAGGACCCCGCCAGGCACAAGGAGCTCGTTCAAGTAAATGTCAGTTCCCAAAGAGTTTTGCAGAAAGTGATTTATTTAGGCAGAGAGAGAGAGAAGAAAGAAATAGAGAGATAAAGAGAGAGAGAGCGAGAATGAGAGAGAGAGCTCTTATGCTGTCGTGAGAGGGAATCCAGAGATGGAGTCTGCACTGATGAGAGAGAAGGGGACTTTTAACCTGGGAGTTATTCCTGCCCTATTCAAGTTTTCTGTCCTATGAAAGGAGTTCCTTTAAACTTCTGCTGTAGTGATTGACCTTTGATTTCTGGGCAGTCTATCTCCCCCTGCTCGAAAGTTAAGCAAAGACCTCTAAGCTCCCAGATGGAGACGTGGAAGAAGGCGGGTCCGGCATGTGGCTGGGAAGCTCCTGCTCTTGAAAGCACGCCCCCTTGTGGCCCCGAGGAAAGAATACATTCCCTCAATAACTGCCACACTCCTCACCGTTCTACCCTTATGTGAACAAAATATAAGAATCTAGTGAGGCCAGTAGGATGGCATCCAAGATTTAATTCTTAACTAACGTGGGTGCAGCAATTGGGTCAGAAGATTCTGGTTCTTGATGTCAACTGTAAGGAAACAGAATCTATCCTCTAGAATATGATCATTTTTTTCTCAATTAAACGTTTTATGTATGGTGGTAATTGGAACACTAAAAGCACAGAAAACGGGAGTTCTTGGAGGTTGCAAACAGACTGTGTAAACACCTGTGTGCCTGCTTGCTAATAAAAACTTGTTTAGTACGCATAGCCGTAGCCCATACAGTGGCTCATGCTTGTAATCGTAGCACTACGGGAGGTAACGTAGGGTGGATCACTTGAGCTCAGGACCTCGAGAACACCCTGGGCAACGTGGTGAAACTCCACCTCTACTAAATTAGAAAAGTTAGCTGGGCACTGTGGTGTGCACCTGTAGTCCCAGCTACACTGGAGGCTGAGGCATGAGAATTGCTTGAGCCTGGGAGGAGGAGGTTGCAGTGAGCCGAGATTGCAGCCACTTCACTCTAGCCTGGGAGGCAGAGAAAGACTCCATCTCAAAAGAAGAAGAAGAAGAAAAAAAAAGCATATCCAAGTGACAGAATTTAGTCAGAGCCTTGCTTTTATTATAGTCCAGTAGAGAGATTTTAAGGGGAGAAGGTAACTTTCACACACATTAAATTTTTAGAGATTAGGATTACCTATAAAAATTACCTATTTTAAGAATTATGCATGTTCAAATTGAATTAGGTTCAGTTCACAACAAAAGGGAAATAGCATAGGATATACTAAGGAGGAGTAGTTCAGATGCACTGAATTCAGTAATTCAGAGGAATCCAAAGGATCACCAGCAGAGAGAGTAAAATTTGAGCTAAGCCTCTGGGAATGGCTGAAACACAATTAACAGTAGTAGGGAAGGTAAGAAGGAAAGTATGAGATTGACTGAGATCTTGTGTTGATGAATAGTGGAAGAAGAAAGGTTGGATAAGAAGGGTAATGTCAAAATGAAGAAATGTTAGCGGGTAAGCCAGTTTATTTATTTATTTTTTTGGCTGGATGGACAATACACAGCTTCCTAATATGGCTTATCTCCACACTTCATAAACCTGCAGTCCTGCACATCACCTATGACCTAAATCCCACAGCAAGTGGCCTTATCTCAGTTCCTCCCCTTGTCCCCTTTCTGTGGTATTTTGAGCTCTGATCTACCTTTCCTTTTGGAAGATGTTATGGCTGTTAATAGAGCTAGCCCTGGAGATCAAGGTTTGCAAATGGAGAGTGCTGATGCTGTGACAGTGCATATCACTGGGCAGGTGCTGGGCGCCCAGATGCTGAGACCTGTGATGAAACTTTGGAGAATAGTGGCATTTAGGGGACAGGGAAGAGTGATCAGAGACAGGAAGGGAGTAAGGGGAGCTCAGAGAGAGAAGCCAAAGGACACTGTGGGTGTTCATTTATGTGTTAAATAGAGCAAATCCTGGCTCTGTGTGTGGGTGGCATTGGAAGCTGTCAGAGATGAAGGGAGTGTCTAGATGTGTTTTCAGAAACACTAAGGAGGACAGTGAATTAACTATAGTAGGCCATGGGAGAATAGGAGATATATTACACCTGCCTACAAACTTATTAACTCCATGGATGCATCCACCTAGAAAATACTGATGATTCATTGAGATAGGGATTGTCCTTGTTTTCCTTCACTTTGCTTTTTAATCTCTTCCTTCAGTTCCTCTTCCTTGCTTCCTGGGTAAATCAAATGATGAAACATACGTGTCTCATCTTAACAAAGCATAGGCCCTGTTGCCATGGGACTTCTGGGGTTTTCCATTATGAGAATTATTATAAAGCTATGCGAGCAAGAAGAACAGATAAAAGATCTCATTAAAATGAATGTGTACTTACATACATATTTTTTACAATGCTGTCTTCTTACCTGTGGGAAATGGTTGCACGTAAATCACTTAGAATAAAAAAATAATTAGTTTAAGCAATGTTGCCAGTGTTTTTTTTTCCTGCAGTCTCTAGACATCCCATAATGATAAGCTTTCTTTAATTTATGAATGCAATTTGAAAGAGAATTATCTAGTAGATGGAGTCATTTATGTACCCAGAATATATTTACTAATTCATTTCATGTACTAGTGAGTGTCCTAGACACTGGAGATACAAGATGAACATAACAAAAATGTTCATTGAACTTGCATTCCTGATATTCTGCAAAAGTGACACAGACAACAAATTTTGATTTACCATATCATCTGTTTTACTTAGGTAAGTTTTTAAATCTGCATCTGTTTCCTCATCTGTGAAACAGGATTGTTGTGAAGATAAAAAATTAGAACACAGCTAAATACTCAACAAATGTGTTAAAGTCAGAGGATAAGGTATGCAAAAGTGACCTGAAAACTAGAAAGCAGCATAAGTAATTTAATTTGTTACTTACCATGGGTTGGACCACCTTAGAGGGTCATTTGGCCTATGATTTTTATACTCTTTGCACTTGGCGGCGGGTGGAGGAGGTTAATTGTGTCTGACAAACTCTTATCTATTTCTAGTTGTCCTGCTGGGGATTCACCAGTCATTACAAGTCCCTGGAAACTTACCACCTGGAGCTTGCTCACTGGGGATTTATTTGGCCTGATGTGTATAAAGGGTCCGAGTGAATTTTAAAACTCTTGACTCCACCCTGTATAATGTTTATGAAAAGCCAAAATTCCTTTTGAACATTTACAAAAAGCTTTTATTACTATGAGGTTTAACCCTTTCTGCTGGAACAAAATAAGTGGAACTTTTCTGCCATCTCGCTCTGCTAAGTTTATCAGGCCCTGCTGGAGTGGGCATATATATAGATGAGGACCCCAGGAGCTATACAACAATAAAAGAGTAATCATTAGGTTGATTTCTTCCCTTGCACATTGTCCTATTATGTTCTGGGTGGAGGCTGGGGGAGATAGATATCCTGCCTGTTCTTGGTAGAATTATTGCTTTGGGACTGCAAGGTCTGGGGAAACAATGACCCTATGCATGATACTTTCTGGTATTTGTGAATCACAGTCATATAAAATCTAATGATAGATTAGATTCATAGATGATAAAATCTAATGAATATGTTGGCTTTTATAGTGAAATTAAGTTCAAACAAAGGATGCGGTGAAGCTTGAATAGAATGTAGAAGGTAGTGTAATATTGCAGTCATAAATCCAGTATTAAAAGCAGCATCGGTCTGGGCACAGTGGCAAGTGAGGACTGAGGTGGGAGGATTACTTGATGTCAGGAGTTCAAGACCAGCCTGAGCAACAAAGCAAGACCCCCATCTCTACAAAAAATTTTGTTTGAAAATTAGCTGGGTGTAGTGGTGTGCAGCTACTGGGGAGTCTGAGGCAGGAGGATCCCTGGAGTCCAGTAGTTCAAGGTTGCAGTGAACTATGATCAAGCCACTACACTCCAGCCTGGGCAACAGAGCAAGACTCTGTATCATAAATAAATAAATAAATAAATAAAGCAGCATCAGCATTAGTATCATCAGCCCACATCTTCTCATGGGAGGGAAATATGGAAAGCACTCTCGTATTTAGAACTTTTATCTTATGATCTTAATGTAAGTGAGACAAGCATTATTCGTGGCCTGATGACTTAAGTGTAAAAACCTTTTTGAAACATTAAAAATTCTATAATATTAAAATATTTAAAAGATTGCAAAATAATTAAAAATATTTAAATATATAAGGAAGGAAATAAAAGCCATTTACATTTCTACCACCTGAAATAACTGTCATTAATATTTTATGGCTACCTACTGCATGCTGTAAATTTTTCTTAAATAATATGTTATCATTTTTTGTTTTTTGACATGACATCTTAGATCTTTGTTTTTAAGTCCCGCTTGCCCTGTCATTATTAATTCCCAGATGTGCACTTCTCCATATCTTTCTCAATGTATACAATACATATCAATACACATTTTAGGGCATTTAAAAACTCATTGCTTTACAAAAGTAGAATTCATTATATATGCATCTCTGTATATTGCTTCTGTAAGTCAATAATACATTGTGGAAATTCTTTCAAATTTACTGGTATAGATTGAACTCATTCTTTTCAAAGGCTGCATAGCACTTTATGACATAGATATGCCATAATCTACTCATTCATTCTCCTACTGATGACGATTTTTTTGTTTGTTTTAGCTTTTGCCTTGTTTAGGCTTCAATCCATTTTCCTTATATGTATGTCTTTACATATAGAACTTTTCTTTCAAGAGAAAGTCATGACATGAAATTTATTGTACTACTGAGGCTTTAGATGAGGGAGGTAATTTACCAAAATGGAATTGGATTGCTTTCTGGAAATGGGGAATGAGTGATAAAACTAATGACAAAAAGTTCAAGTGAACATTAGTATCTGCATGCTCTGAACATTGCATGTGCTCTAAAAATGCAGATTTATTAAAAGGTGATTGAGTGAAAGATAGATTACAGAATGCTTCTCTTCCTGTTACTGTTTTAATACATTTTGGTGAAGGGATTAAACAGATTGTTCTGGTTCTTCTGATATAAAAACTCTATTCTAGTTGCCTTTTGAGTTTAATAATCTAGAAATAAGCAGCCCACTAATTTGTTGTTATTTCTTGTTGCATCTTACGTATTTTAATGCTTATTCATGTTGCATGAGGCCAGGATTTCCAAGGCCTCCAGATAGTGAGACTTCAACCATTAGTTTTCTCTCCATGAGTTCTATTCAGGACACCTATCACACTATTTTGGTGCTGCTGTTTGCAATAAATTTTCTCTCTAGACCTTTTTCTATTACCTCTGATATGTTCCGTTCTAATTCTGAGTGTAAACCTGATAGCTGCCAGAAGTCAGCGGCGTTGGGTGCTCTAGTAATCTGATAGCCATTTTACATATTTTTGCTTTAAGTATTTTCATCTTTAAGGCAATAAATCTCCCTTTGTGAGGGAGTTTATATACTCAGTTCAGATTTGGATTAATACTCAGGATGCATTATTCATAAAACTAAAGCACATTCTAGTTTGATAGAGTGAAATCTTTGCACTTAGATGCTTATAATTGAGAAAGTCAAGGCTCATTATTTCACCTAAAGGCCCCTTGATGTGCCAACTAGAAAACTTGAATGACTTAATCGTTCCTGACTTACTTGACACAAAAAGCAGCAGAATTTTATTTTGAAAAATGCATCAAGATTGGTATACTTTTTTATATGTCAAAGTTTTTATGAATAACAATGTTTTTGTCTGAGATCAATTGGTAAATTTGTCAATGGGGGTCTTCAAATTTGTGAACAACAGTGTACAAAAACCATAGGTAATTACAGTTAAAAAAAATCCAATGTTTTATTAAAACTGTATATTTTTTGAGACAGGGTCTCACTGTGTTGTCCAGGCTGGAGGGCAGTGGTGTAATCATGGCTTAGTGCAGCCTCGACTTCCCAAGGCTCAAGTGATCTTCCCACCTCAGCCTCCTGAGTAGGTAAAACTGCAAGTGTGTGCCACTGTGCCTGGCGAATTTTAAAATTTTTCATAGAGACAGGGTTTTGCCATGTTGTCCAGTCTGGTCTTGAACTCCTGGGCTCAATCCATTCTCCTGCCTGAGCCTCCCAAAGTGCTAGGATTACAGGAGTGAGCCAACCGCACCTGATCTTTATTTTTAAGTTTAATGGATGTGTCTTCAGTTAACCGTCAAGCACTGCTCAGTACATCTTTAAGTCACAAATGTCCCATTCAAAGCTGGGAGTGAATTTAGATTGGTTGAGAATTTAGATTGTTAACTTGAGATTTTTCTAGACTTTTGACTCATTAGAAAAATGTCATTGGGATTTGGTAGAGACTACATTGAATCTGTAGATCACTTTGTGTAACATGAGCACTTTAACAATATTAAATATTCTAATTCATGAACATGGGATATCTTTCCATTTATTTGTGTCTTCATCAATTTTTGCTATCAACATCTTATAATTTTCAGTATACTAATCTTTCATTTCTGTGGCTAAATTTATTCCTTGGTATTTTTATGGTATTAGGATTGTTCTTAATTTTTTTTAAGTAGTTTGTTGTTAGTGAAGAGAAATACAACTGATTTTTGTGTGTTGATTTTATATTCTGCAGCTTTACTGAATTTGCTGATTAGTTAAAAAGTTCTTTTGTGGAATCTTTAGGGTTTTCTATCTATAAGATCATGTCATTTGGAAAGCAAAACAAAAACAAAATTTAATCTAAATGAAGGTCGGAATACAGCAGAACCTCCTTAAAACTAGTTTTATTAATTCTCTATTTGTGATCATTTGACTTGGACTGATTTGAAACTTAGGTTTTTGATCTTTGTGGATACTGTTCTATAAACCTGTTTCTGGGGAACACATTTAAGTTGCCCAAGAAGAAACATTGAAAGTGGATCTTAATAGTTACTGAAGAATCTTTTCATTAAAGAAGACCTGCCACAAACTGTACTTGAAACTATAATGTGAGCAGTAAGTCCCAGTAGCTGAAAGTGTAAAATATACTACAAACAGGGCTTGAAAAAAATTCTGGGTCTATTAATATTTTTGGCTCCAGTTTTCTCCTCTGCTAAGCAGAAAGGTGGGAGGAAAGCGGTAGGTATTCAGAGTAGTAAAGAATTTCTTGAAAAGTATGAAGAGTCTTGGGAGCCTGGAAAAACCGTTGTGGAAATGAGGATGGCAGACTCACAGTGTCAATGAGGCTCCATCTTTTACTACTAACTGTATGCAGCAGGATGAAAATAAAGCCAAATTACTTGTCCTCGAGGTAAATTCATCAGTTCTCCAGGCTTGTTAGTTGCTTGAATTCATTAATGTTCTTTTATGCTTTTTTGTGGAACTAACTTAGTGAGTTGAGCAAGCAGACAGGGGCCTCTGAAAATCAAATAAACAAACTGTTTTACTCTCTAGTCAAAGTCTTTTGCTTAGTTTTGCACAAACTGCCCCCCGACCCCTTTCTCTGGACAAGCATTTCTTGTGAGCCAGGATAGCTTTGGCTCTAGGCATCCTATGTCAGAGAGCTCTGGGGAGCTCTTGTCAAAGAAGCTGTGAATGGAGTCAAAACATGTGAACCATTTCAGCTAGCAGTTACAGCATGGTTATCTGAAGAAGTGTCCTCTCAACTGAAATCAGTTTCACAAGGATGCACTTTAGCCATATTAAATCAAAAGGCTATAAAGGTTCTAGGAAGTTTTCTTACAACCTCACACTCTGTTGCAAGTAATAAATGTTGCAAGCTGTCAATAAAACATTTCCGGTTACAATTAGCATCTGCGATGCTTTTGTAAAGAGAGAATTCAAATATTCTCTACTCTGATGTCTCCCTTATAACTCTCTAGAGAGGAGTTAAGGCAAGAAATTTCGCTTTACAAAAGGAGAAATGTTGCGCAAATGCTAGGATATTATGGGAGTAATTTTTTCCCCTAAAGCTGGTGTTTGCTAAGTGGGTTACAAGGATGTCGTCTCTCTTTCGTGTGTCTAGATTTACAAGTCTGAGCTCAAATAATCCTAGCTAGCTCTAACTTCAACAATTTTCTACATGCAAGCAAGTCTATTGCTACTACATTAGTCTGGAAAACATAGGACAGGCGACCTGGGTTGATGCCAATAGAGACATTGGGTAATATCCTCCTTTCCCTTGCCTGCACCTTCAATATTCCTGGCTCTATGGGATATGAGTTTTTTCCCACCCCGTCACCCCCACCACTGGAAATTTAAGATTTAAGATTGTTGAACCTGAGCTTGGTGAGTAGGAGGCCTCCTAAACCTCTAACCTAGGCCAAAAAAGAAAAAAGAGGAAGAAGTATTTTGCATCTTTTTGCCCTACTTATAAATAAGTATATCCTCTCCAGGGAGAAGGTGATAGTAGGCCAGGTTGTATTCCACCGTGACCCAGAGGAGAGAGAATCAGACGAACCTGGCTCTTCCACTGTAGTGAATGATTTAAAGAAATTATTTCACCTGAGCTTTAGTTTCCTAATCTGTAAACTAGCTGGGAAACATAATTTTGTTGGGAGAATTTATTGCGATTAAAAAGGGGTCTAGTACAGTGCCAGACTGCAGCTGTGATTATGGAAAGAGAGAATGAAATGAGCATATCTTAGAAGAAAAAGTTTTGGCCACAATTAGATTCATTATATAGAAGTATACTTTCTGCATATTCGTAAGTATTTAGCATCCAATTGGCAAAGCCTAGGAGAAAGTATTCAGGAGTGTAGCAGCTCAGAGAAAGGCAGAGTTGGGGATGGTGATGGGGGTGTTCTCCTAAGGCAGAAGTAGACAGCAATAGCTAAGTTGGACTAGCTTGATTGCTTTATGGATTTACTGAGGTTGAAGTAAGGAAATAGAGCTATATACCAAGTTCAAATGGGGAGGCAGAGTGGAAATGAGAGAATGAATAGCTTTATGGTGATTATCATTTCATGTCATTTTTACCACCTCCTGAGGGTAGAATTTTTTTTTTCTTTTGAGACAGTGTCTCGCTCTGTTGCCCAGGCTAGATGCAGCAGCACAATCTTGGCTCACTGCAACCTCTGCATCCCGAGTTCAAGCAATTCTCCTGCCTCAGCCTCCCGAGTAGCTGAAACCACAGGCATGTGCCAAAATGCCCAGCTAATCTTTTGTATTTTTAGTAGAGACAGGGTTTCACCGTGTTAGCCAGAATGGTCTTGATCTTCTGACCTTGTGATCCACCCTCCTCAGCCTCCCAAAGTGCTGGGATTACAGGTGTGAGAGGGTAGATTTTTAAGTGGTTTAAAATGTACAAGACTTGACAGACCTGTTGAAATTTTTAAATCTCTTTAGTAGATAGTCCCCACAGAATGTGATGCTGGGCTGCTGGCCCTGCAGATGAGGCCTCCCTCTTGCTGTGAACACTGCGAGAGTCTCCCAGCAGTCCTTCATACTCCCCCCACCCACCACGTGTAGCACCCATGTAGCTTGGATGGAATTAGTCCCATCTCCAGGCTGGCTCGATTTAAATTAAGCAGGCTATCCAACTCTTCTTGTCACAATTCTGGTAATTTATGTTTCAGCCACTCACTACAAGGTATGCCCCTAGCCATAGGGATTAATTTGGGGTGGTCCAATCACTGAATATCTGAGGAACTGTGTTCAACGGTTGTGAAAGTCAAGCTCTATTTCCGACTGGTAGATGGGGAAATGTAGTAGCTTTTCTACGGCCATGGCAGGCCAGCTATGGCATGGAGCTGCCTGTGAAGGACAGTGTTCTTTTTATCTGTTCTTAAACCTACTCTGAAGGGCACCATTCCTCTGAACTTTCCAATAAGATGGGCTTCATTGTTGAATATAGTTTGACACTTATCCATAATTGCATTTGTGAGCATCTTAATGGATATAATGGTATGTGTCTCTGTGAACACCAGATTTCAGGAACTCCTCGCTATGTGCAAGAGTGCTAGTTTGAACTAATGTACCATCAATAAGGCTGCCATAAAGAGAAAGGAAGATACGCAAAAATGTGTGCTGCGTGAGGTTGCAGAGATTATAGTGAAACAAAAACCTGACCCTTGCAAAGCTGCCAGAGAGTTGAAAGACTTGCTTGTGTAAATACACCAAATCAAAGAAGCAACTGAAATATAACTATTTGGGAGAAAAGGAAGACTTACTTTAAGATTTGGCTTTGCAGTTTTAAGTTGTAAAGCTCCCTGTCTACCAAAGTTTTTAGTACAATGCTTTCAACAAAAAGCCTTGTGCAAACAGAGTTTTGTGGCAAAAAAGAAGCAGTTCTGGGTCTCACATCTAGGTTTACGTGGTAGAGAATAAGATTAAAATGATTCACAACCTAAACAGGAGATCAGAAACAGAGGTTAATCTGAATCCATAAGATTCCATTTTTCTGAATGCCTGGAGTCACTGGAGGAATTACAAGTTCCAATCTCCCCATGGAGGTGTGAATTGAAGGATGTGATTCAAGCCTATTTTATTTGACTGGCCAAAGACAGGATTTTTGGGGATGAAAATATTTTTGAGTTATATACAAAAGGAAAAAGTTACAGTATACATTTATTTTCCACTTATGTGGATGCCAAATAAAATTAAATCTAGCCTGAGGAAGATTAGCAGTAGTTCTATTTCCAATTCCAAATTAGATTTGACAAAAAACTAGTTATTATAATTAGAATTAACGATTTTGATTCTGAATATTTTATCAGTCACGTTGTTTTAAGCCAACTCAGCAGTCACTCTAGTCATGGGTGCTTCTATCCTTAAATGATAGAAGATGCACATTTGTCTGTGTTCTTTTATTGATTGTAGGTCCATTTTCTGTGTTTCATACTAGAAAAGTGGCCATCCCCTTGTGAACCTAACACTCTGGGGTTGGGTTTACTCTGTACCAGAGTTACCTCTGAATTTATTCTATATATATAAAAAGATTAGGTCTTAGCTAGAACAAAGAAATCAGAAAAGGAAACTGTCAGAGTTGCAAAGTATAGCTTTTCAAATTTATGTTCAGATTTTATGCATAAAAGAGAAGCCAATTATACTTTTTCTACATTGTTGGCATCACATACTATATTTTCCATAAAAAAGTAAAAATAGAAATGGAAGTTGGAGTGAAAGTTATTTATTAACTAAATTCAAATTTGTACCTTTTAGCAGGAAATAAGGAAAAAAGGAAGCATAAACTCCAGTCACACTTAGCCAAGATGTCTTCGGCTCAATCAAGATTATGCTGAGGATGCTTCCAGGGTAGCATGAGTCATAAACTGAGGCTAAAAAGGTTATCATCTTGTCACCCAAGCCAGCCTGAAGCCACTCTGCTTCTCATTATCCCAGGCCCTTCTGTGCTCTTCTCCCTGACTCACAAGTTACTTCTTCACGAACAGAGGAAAATGGAGGGAGGTGGGTGAGTAGAAAGAACCCACACAGAAATTCATTAAACACATGATAACACATCTGTAAGGCAAAAATAAAATTCTAAGCCCCCAACTGACTGAATGAATCCCCTTCTAAGCCAAAAATATTACAAAGAAAACTGAAAAAGTAGTTCAGGCCATGATGGGAAGTGGGAGTCAGACGCGTCTCATAATACTCTCCTCGCTTTAAAGTTCAGGCACAGCTGACCAGCATTAAAAACAGAGTTATTGTGACTGACAGAACAGACTCTATGCAGCAATAAGATACCAAATTCCAACCTGACTCTAGAGAGCCTCACATGACAGATAGCAGATCCTAAAGGAAATCAAAGTATTTTACCCCAAAATATATTTCTTTGACATATTTTGAAATGGCCCTATGTGGCTGTCTCTGCATTTTGCAGAGAATCTCATTTCTTTTCTGGGGAGTCTGGCACCTTTTAAAGTTCTGATTAGGCAATGTTTGCCATCTATTGTCCCTATGGGCAGCCACCTATGCGATTTCATCTACACAATAAGAATCTAGGTCTCTGTAGCCCCTTGTCTTAACCCAGACACTCCTTTGTATTGATTCCAAGTCTTTAGAAAATAACGTAACTTCTTCAACCAATTGCCAATAAGAAGATCTTTGAATCCACCTATGACCTGTAAGTGCCCCTACTTGAGTTGTCCTACCTTCTGGACCAAACCAATGTACATGTTACATGTATTCATTGATATCTTACGTTTTCCTAAAATGTATAAATCAAACCTGTAACCCAACCACCTTGGGCACATGTTCTCAGGACCTCCTGAGGCTCTGTCGTGGGTCATAGTCCTCATATTTGTCTCAGAATAAATCTCTTTAAATATTTCATGGAGTTTGGCTTTTTTCATCAACACATCTATATAGTAGATTCCAGTGAGTAACTTAAAATCATGTCAAAGGTTGATATAGGGAAAACACAATAAATAAAAAAGTTTACAGATAATATTATCGTACATTTGTGTCTATAACACAGATATTGTCGTTAAGAAAAAAAGCATAGAAAAAACATATCAAAAGATGAGTAGCAATTTTCTTTGAAATGCTGAGATTAATGACTTAAAAATATCCTTTCTTCTTGGTTTTATACTCTTAAAGATTTCTTCATTGAAATGAGTGTTTCTTGTTTATTTAGAAAAATATATAAATGTCATTTGGTCAGGATAAAATAATACTGAAAATGACTGTATTAAAAGAAAAACTTCAGTCAAATTAAATTTAAAGGTGTTTCATTGAGTAATGAACAATTTGTGAATCAGGCAGTCCCCTAGAATCACAGCAGATTCAGAGAGACTTCAGGGATGCCTTGTGGTCAGAACAAATTTATAGACAAAAAAAGGAAGCCATGTACAGAAATCAGAAGTGAGGTACAGACACAGCTGGATTGGTTACAGCTTGGCGTTTGCCTTATTTGAATATAGATTGAACACTCAGCAGTGTGTGAGTGGCTGAAGCATGGCTGCTGGGATTGGCCAAGACTCAGCGACTGTTATAGGCACATGCTCCTAAGTTACATTTTCTATCTTGTCTGCCTATTAAGTTAGGTTGCAGGTCCTCCACAAGGACTCAAATATAGAAGCATGGAGCCCTTCTCAGGCCATATTTGCTTTAACAACTGTATGAAAATGAAATGCCAGTGAGCCCTCAGGTCATCTAGATCAGAAAAGGAAGTAAATTTAAAAATGGTGAGGCTTAAGGTTGATATGCAAAATGTGGACTTCAGAGGCCAGATTCCTTGTGGGCTGGAAGCCACTGGACTAAAGGGAGGCCGCAGGAACAGAGGACTCAGAGCATCTGTCCTTTAACAGACCCAATGATGCGCAGACAAAGCCTGCTTTCTTTTGCCTACTGCATAAAAAAACCCAAACTTGTCATTCCAGTTGACTAGATAAAAGAGTGGGGTGGGGCTAAACACAGGGTCAGGCTGTGATCATTACCATTAGAGTTGTACTATCAGGTCAAAGTTCAGTGGATCCCCAAAACTTTGAGCTCCCTATAAAGCTGGCATTTATTCGTAGGGGAACTTAAGCACAGCCTGGATGGTTCTGGGCACCCTAGGAAGAATGGTTATCCTCTTTACTGAGGGTCATAGCTTTGGTATATTTAAAACATGGAATGCTGCAAGTATCTCATTTTAAGCAAAAGCATCATAGGAGCAAAGTCAGCACGCCCATTTGCATCTTATAAATATTCTCTTCTTGTTAACATTTTTCTGGGATTTAATAAATGCAGATCTGGGATTAAGTGTTTGATCTTCTTTAAAATAAATCCAGTCATAATCATATATTGTTTTCCAGTAAGCTCTAAAAATACATTAGAAAAAGGAGGTTTAATCGGAAAGGAGCAACAGGTTTCATACCAAATGCTTTCCTTGTGGCAAGGCTGAATACTTGAAGATTGATCACTGTTAATCATGTAGAGTTATACCTACTTACTTTCAGGAACATTGACGGAAATGATGAGACTGTGTGAACGATCTCGGTTGGTGTGGCAATGAGTTATTATTCTGGGAATAGTAATTGGCACAGTTGACAAATATTTAATGCTGCATTTATTACTTGCCTACCATATGCCAGGCAGGAGAAGATAACGTAACGAAGACAGGAATCCTTGTCTGAAAGATGTTTGTTGTAGATATTCCTAAATGCATTTTTACCTAATTAACAGTACATATTCTTGTGGTCTACTACTTTTTCATGATTTATTTTATATTTTATTTGTGGATGGAATTCAATAGTTATTTTAGAAACAGTGCATTGCATTGGATGCTAATATGCCCCTATGTTTTCACCCTACACGCTATTGTAGACCATGCCTAATGACTATCACATGGGTAAAACACTGGCCTCTTACATTAAGGAGGTATCCACCCTGTGGGCTCCAGTGGAGACCAGATCTTCACTTAGCTTTCCTCACTTGCCTGCGTCTTCTTTTGTCACTTCCTAACAGATTCCTTCTGAGAGTACTTCCTCAATAAATCTTTTTCACAAAAGTCGCCAAGTCAGGCTCCAGCAGGGTGCAATACTAAGTACAAATAATAAATTTAAAAAATTAAAAACGTATACACACATTTATATTTCCAAGTAGAGATTTTTACATGGAGATGTCAGACATATCAAGACCGCAGTGTTTGGTTGATCTTGCTTTTATCTTAACTGAAGTATATTGGCAGCTGAGGATTCAGTCCGGTTATTATTTGTGACGAAGAGGTTCTCAACTCCTGAATAATGGTTTATCTGTTGTCTCTGATTCTAGATATCTTAATCTATCCCACAGATATAGATTTCAATTAGACTGGGGAATTATTAAGAAATGAGTTTTTTATTTAAGAAAGGACTCATTTTGGCATTACTGGCCTGAGGTTCAATCTCCTCTTGGTATGATGGATATATATATATATCTCTAACTTACTTGAATAGTTTTTATTGATTGTCTTGCCTTTCAAGTATCCTCTAGCTAGGGACCCAGGAGGCTGATAGAGTGGCTTTCATCTAAGACACTGGGAATGCACACTTTAAAGCCAGAGTCCCATTGTAGATTATTAGGGTTACACTTTGCTGATTTTCTTTACTGTCTCCTATACCAGGAATAACTCTTCATTTAATATATTGAATATCTTTCCCTACTTCCTTTATTGCATGCGCAGAGAGACAGGAGTGAAGCTATCAAGAAAACCAGCTCTGGAGTCGCAATTCCTGGGTTGAATGCTGCTTCCAACACTAATAGCTCAGGGTCTTAGTGCAGTTATTGAATTGCTCTACATTTTGGTTTCCTTATCTATAAAAACACTTGCTTCACAGTGCCATTGAGAAGATGAAATGCATTAATACATGTACAGTGTTTAGCATAGCGCCTGGTACATAATTGCCAGTAAGAGTTAGTTAATGTTTATTAACTACCTCTGCCTTTGGGGGGGACCTTACTTCCTCATTTTTCTTCTCCGCCTTCTGTGTGTCATGCTGTCACCCCACCTTTATCTAAGAAGGAGGTCTTCGAAACTCATTGGCATTGACCTCATGGTTCAGCACCTGCTTGGGGCTCCCAGTTGTCCTTGCTATGACTGACATGTCCTAAGAGATATGCTCTTTATCAACTCCATTCCTCCCCAGCCCCCAAAGTCCTTGACCCTTTGGCTGTCCCTATATAGATGCAGACACCCCTTTACTCTGGACAAATCTTTCCTTGATCACCACAAAAACATAGAAAAGAGCTTATCCTGACTAGTGATGTTTTCTAAATGCTTAAGGTAGCAAATTATTTTCAGGTTGTCTGCTTTCCTTCATCTTTAATTTCAGTCTAAATTTAAGCAATTTTTTTAAATTGAGGAAGTCATTTTAAGAAATCAAAAATATCACATAATGGCAAAGAACCATAGCACTCAAGCAGATAGCATTTCAGTTAACGTATTCTATGTGGGAAAGAATTCTTTACAGCTTTTACACAAAACAAGTTATTTCACTTTCCTCCCTAGGTTTAAATAAGAAACATGTTTTCTTCTCATCAGAGAAGCTATACATGGACATTGAGGACAAGTTAGGAAACAGAATAGAGAAAAAGTACAAAGATACTTTTAATATTTTGATAACCTCTTTCTGTGATTTTTTAAAAATAAAAAACCCTGAATTAAAAAAAATGCTATCACTACCATTTGTTTTTATTTTTGTTTTTGAGACAAAGTCTCGCTCTGTTACCAGGCTGGAGTGCAGTGGTGTGATCTCGGCTCACTGCAACCTCTGCCTCCCTAGTTCAAGTGATTCTCCCGCCTCAGCCTCCTGGGTAGCTGGGACACCACCCCCAGCTAATTTTTGTATTTTTAGTAGAGACAGGTGTTTCACCATGTTAGCCAGGATGGTCTTCATCTTCTGACCTTGTAACCTGACCTCCTTGGCCTCCCAAAGTGCTGGGATTACAGGCATGAGCCACTGTGCCCAGCTGCTACAATTTGTTTTAAACATCTATTGCGATATATTTTAATTCCTCCTGTTTTTATTGTTTTAAAATGTATCTCCTCCACAGTGTGCAAAGATTTAAATATCAAGATTTTACATTTTTTCATAGATAGGAGTGATTACTAAAAACAAACCAGGATGATTTTAAGGATTTTGAAAAATCACTGTTCTGCAAGGAGGGATAAAAAGGAAGAGACAATGAACAATCTTTCTTGGAATCCTTCCAGTCAGATGTAGAATTATAGTATTTTGGAGCAGAATGAGGCTGTCAAATTCACTTATTCCAATCATCTTAACAAAGAGGGAACAGAGGTCCAGGGAGTTTATGTACCTTGTTCAAGACCACACCTTGCCTTAGTTCACAACTTTGCTGAATTTTCCTGTCAGTGACCCCCATATTGACCACCTCCATTTTTTCTAGTAGAGTTACACACCTTGTGATCTTTTGGACAGTGCATGTATGTAGATTTTCCTGGAAATGTAAAGTGAGTTTCTACCTTTTGTCTTTGTAATATGTGTATTTTTCAATCAATTCGGTCAATATCAATTCTAACCACATAATTTTGTTTTCTGAGAATTTGGCATTGTCTAGTATGATCCCTAGTTCATAGGTGTATTTAGAAGCATAATTTTGAGACCCATAATGGGGATATCTATATTCAAGAAGTTTTCTTTGTGAAACACTTTCCTGGCATTTCTGGCCTCCAGCCAGGATTAAATGGCTTACAGTGCCTCAGATTCAACAAATTCTCAGCTGAAGAGTCAGCAACTAATTTAATTAATGGAACAGTATAGATTGATGAGAAATGTATTACCACTCAAAAAATGTTGACATAATTTTTGAACAAAATTCAAGAAGCCCCAAAATACTTCATAATTTACAAAAGAAAAATAACAAATAGGCTTGGATTCAGCTCTGTTCTGCAAATCCCAAGAGTTCTGATTATTAATAAGATTTTAATGTAAAAACATTGACCCAGTTCCTGCATTTCAGCTCTCATTTTACTATTGCCATCTTCTTTCTTAGCTGCTTTCTATTCTCCTGTTTTTTCACCTCTAAATCCAAGCTTGAAAGGGAAGATGAGTTACCCACCGTCTACAAGAGCCCATGAAAATTTTTTTCTAGTATAATTACGGTGTTTCTGTGCAACTATACAGAATGCATATGATAGCAGCAGGAGGCAGTCAAATGCCTAGGCAGATAGGGGTGAGTCCTTGGTGAAACACCACCTTCAAGCCAAAAACGGATTTAAGGCTGAAAGACTGGACTGCTGGTTCTGGATGAAAAACTGACCTGGAGTGAGAACTTCTGTTCCTGTTTGCCTGCCTTTTCTACTGATGAGGGTGTCTATGGTCATGAGGGTGTACTCCTCCACAGTGAGCTGCATGCTGTTCTGGGCCATGCCACACCTGTCTACCACTGCATTACCACCTTCCCAGTCAAAGCCTTGGTAAAACAACCAGTTTCTTCAATTGCATCCAATTGCAAAAAAAAAAAAAAAAAAAGAATTCTTATTACACTTATGCAAATAATTATATTGTCATAAGTTAAGAATACTCACAAATAGCTTCTCAAATTTGTTCACAGGAATATACCTTAGTCAATTGTTAAAAGCTGTAAATAGCTCAAAATAAAAGTTTTCTTGACTTTGAAAAATAAAGCAGCAGCAATATTTTAAGGAAAAACTTAAAAAGGATTACTTCGGTTTTCTATTAGTTCAGTCTATTTTGTTAACTCTTGTTCTGCTTGATATTCATGGACATTTCAGCTCTTCATGAGCCCTGTATATTTTTTATCTATTTCAATATCACAATCTCCAAAGTTATCAGAAACCTACATTTAACAACATGTGTCAAAGATCTACAGCTTATTATAAATTATCTTTTGAAGAGGATCAAAACAAGACAATAACTGCCTATGAATGACAAAATGTCCAGGGTAGTTACAGTCAAAAACATGGTTGACAAAGAAATTTGGTTATGTCTCTGTGGTTTATCATAACTTAACATAATAACCTTAATTATGACTGATAGCATATACTCAGACATTAGAATTTTAGAAATCCCATATAATTTTGGAACATATACTAGTATTATTCACTAAAATACAACCTGAAGAAGATTAAACCTTATTTTTATTTTGGCAATCCCATTTAACTAAACATGTCAAATAATCTTGTTCACATGTTTTTTGGGTGCTCCAAGGGCCCTCTGTAGCATTCAGAAGTTAGGATTCAGAAAAGACAATTTTTGAAGCTGAAATTTGATTTTGGAAAGCCTATTAAATATGTTACAGGTTCAAAACACTTGATATTATGCAATAGAATCCCAGATTACCATAAGTCACTTATTTATACAAAATGATGACTCAAAAATTTTTTAAAAAGACAAAAACATTTACTCATTAAGAGGAAACACTTAGCTTTACAAACAATCTGTCTCCTGTCTTCTTATTTTTTCAGTAGTTTATTCACAAGGCAAACAAAATCTTCCATTATTCTCTACTATTACATAAAAATCTTGTTAGAGAGAGAGAACCAACTTTCACCCTTGCATTAGTAAACTATTGATATCAACCCTGATTTTTTAATAAAACCTTGTAGTTCTATCCAATCTTAACCAGTTTGACCAAGACGTGAAATTCTTAGAAACCTTTTATAATCCTTTACAAATTTTTGTTAAAGAGCAGATCAGTGCCTTAAGAAAAAGCTGTTGTACTTTTATTCCAACTGTCAATTTACAAAAAAACCAAATAATACACTTTTAATTTGGTTGATATGTTCACACACAGAGTTTCTTTAACAAGATCAACTTTTGCTTTCACAACTTGTTCAAACCTTCAGCTTTATCTTATTTAGCCTAAAACGATCCCTTAACTCTCTAAACTAGGCAAAAATTTACCAAACTGTAAATTAGGCAAGTTGAACAATTTTCAAAAGCCAAAGAGGCAGTTTATGACCTTAAAGCATTTAGCAAACCTAGTATCTGACCATAATTTAGACCACGTTTACATTTTGAAGACATTTGTATTTTATTAATAACCTATTTAAAACTATTTTTTATTTTCTGAAGATTAAAACAATGTGAACTTTAATCATGTGAAGATTAAAATGCATTATATATCTTATTTTTTCCTTTATAATGTTTGATCTAAGCACTTTTCTTCTCAATTAATTAGAGCTCTTTTTAATATAAAATCACACATATAACACATCTGTAACTACACAGACAGAAGAATATCCAGTAGTTGTAAGATTTTTCATCTGCCAGTTTCTTAATTGAATTACTGGCCCCAGGGTAGATCCCTTCAAGAAATATGCAATTTCTAGGGCCTAATAATCAGGTATAGCTGGAAGGAAAAACAGGTTTTGAGAGGGATCTATCTGCTTTTTGTTCCTGGGGTTCCATGAGGAAAACAGAAGTTTTTCCCAAAATGGGGTCTGTGGCACTGTCTCTGCTTTTCCCAAGCAGTCTCAGGCTATCAGAAGTTATCTTAGGGCCTCTCACGCATGCATTAAGAGTGGAGAAAAATAATTCGGTCAACTGAGAAGAAAAAACCTTACTCCAGCAAATCAAAATCCAAGAAGAGAAAAAAAACCATAAAGGCCTTTTAAATATACCTGCAGCCTAGATATCTGTTTTTAATTAAGCTGACCTTTAATCATAACACTCTTATAAAAAATCCTCTTAAATCCCTTATTACCCAACCTTAGCCACACCAAGTAGCCAATATTTCTGGCTTTTGAACTTTACCAAAAGTAACCTCCTAGGTGAAACCAACAAGCCTCAACTGAGGTTATGACTTAACCACGAGTGTATGAGGAATTTTCAAAGAGTTGGTAAGCAGATTTTACAAAATCTAGAATCTTTAAAGGTGGCTCAGAGAAAGGAGACTTAGGAAAGGAGGCTAGGAGTTATTCATGGTGGAGAAGAGAATCAGCAATTGGTAAAAATCACAGGGAAATTAACCAGAAACTAGTACTCATTCCTTAATCTGGGATTGAACCTGGGCCACCTTTGTAAAACAGCAGAGACCAAAAGAAAGTACTGCCATGTGGTTATAGGGTCAAGCTCCCCAAGTTGTAAAACAGGATGGAGACCTCATCCAGTTTTGTTGGCATGTTTGAGATACCTGCAGCAAGGTTTATTACTGACAAGTTTGCTGAGCTGACTTGAACAGTGGGCTTATGAAATCCTGGGCCAACATTCTATCCTAACGTACCCCTCTTACTGAAAGAAAGATACAGAAAAACAAATTCTTAGCACAAAGTAGAACAGATTCACTACAGCTTAAGGCTAGCCTCACAGATCCTTTTTCTATTAATAAAAACATTACAGGGGATATAAACAGTGATTTTAACCATTAAATCAACCAGTTTGCACAGAGAGAGAGAGACCAGAAGTCTGACTGGTAAGAACTTCTACTCTTTTGTTGACATGTCAAGCTTCTGAGTTCACTCTTCCTAGCTCAGTTTTTAAGCCAAGCAGTTTACAGTTTGGGGAAACAGTAACTTTTCCCAGAGGAGAGTGTCTTGTGGTACAGAGACATGATTACCACTCCACAAAGAGAGGACAAAGAAGGAAACAGGAAAAAGAAGGTGTTTTTTTTTTCTTTTTTGAAAGGCGTTGCAGTGATTCAGGATGCAGTCAAGAGAGGTATAGAGTAAAGATGGTTAGTTACTCATCTGGAAAGAGGGGGAAAAGGCATCCCTTAGTTCCTTTCTCTTCCCAGTGAATACTTAGGGTATGTGAGGGAGAGGAAAAATGTGGTGCTCCCTTTTTCTCTTCCATCCTTCTTTCCTTGAGTCCCAGCGACCTTGTGAGGTGTTGCCCATGGATACCAACGGGGCTTTCACCCATGTAACAGGGAAGCCTAGAGGGCAGAAATATTCTGCACTCACCTATGCGCTGGCCTATCCTCCCTGCTGTCAGTAACCTCATCTATGCTTGGATTCGAGCATTACCTCCATCCATGAAACAGGTGGGGTGGGGGCAGTAATTGGCAGTGACCTGTCATGCTCACCTGTGCTGTGCCCCTTGACTTTCATTGTTATCTGCTTTGGGATCACTCAGATCCAGTTTTTCTTTCTAAGGCTTCAACCTGAAGCTTGGAATTGAGTTTAGGACAAAAAGATGCCTTACAAGGGTGCATGGACTCATTAAGTACCAGCTGGCCTTGGGCAAATTTGCAGCAGCAGCCTACAGGGCCACTCCTTCACTGCTTCCTTATTATAAACCAAATGCTAAGCTGAATCTGTGGAAATGGGTTCTCCTCAAACAAGGGAGAGAAAAGGGAGTCCCTGAGAACTGAGAAACTGGCTAGTAAGATGCCTTCCAAAAGGAAGAAAAAAAAACCCTTCCATGGAAAAGCTCCCTGTATTTGCAGGGCTGTGTTAACAAATGACATGGTGGAGAAAGGAAAAACAGCTTAATTGCAGCGAGGGGAAGGTGCTTGGGGAAAAAAGCCTCTTTCTCTTATGGAAATGGATTCTTTCAACAAGGAAAAATCTCTTAATCACTGTAAGAATCTCCCTGATTCTAAGAATAGATGGAAATCACATTGTTCTGAATTACATTTTTTATGACTAGGCCAAGTGCCCATTCTACCCAATAATATCTTCCTGGTTTGCAACAACATTCTTAACGTTATAAAAGATAGGTGCCTTGAGAGTTCCAAAAGAAAGAAGAACAATGACATAGAAAAGGCTGGACTTAGACAGAAGCTGACATTCCCAACTTCCAAGAGTGACGAGGGGTTGGGACGGCAGGGTCCTCTCCCACATCCTGTGCTCTGTGGCTGCGCCATTAGCCATTAACTAGCTAATCAGAGGTCTGGTAGTTCATCTGCCTTCAGAAAAATGCCTGAGGACAAGAAGCGTTAAAAGAAGAAAAGTGAAAAGTTTGGGTTTCTATTTACTCATCCTTCAGGGATTCCCAGGAGAGCCCCCAGAAATGACGTAGGATTTTTCTTGGTCACTTTGCCAGCCAGGGACCTCTGGCTGGTGATGTCCCTGACTGGGCCTTGCTTGCGCACACCGCCTGCAACAGGAGGCACCCGCCCACTCAGCTGAGTCTGGCTTGTGCACCTGCTCAGCCCACAGCTGGGCCGGGTGTGCCCCAGCCCACCTATGTTATAGCTTGTATCCATGTTTGGCAGTTCCTAAACTCTTGTCCCATGTCCAAGACTAAGGATACACTGACAATTGAAGGGTGAGGAGAGTGGAGAAGAATTTTATTGAGTGATGGAACAGCTTTCAGCAGAGAGGGGACATTGTAGTGGTTCCCCACCCCCACAGTTAGGTGGTTTCTCTCTCAGTGTGGCTGAGTCTGGTGTTTTTATAGGGACAGGATGGAGGGGCAGGCCATAGGGAGTATTGGATAAGGCAACATTTGATTGATTAAAAAGCATTATTCAGGAAGAACCAATCGGGAAAGGGTAGGCAAACAGGTACAGAAGTTCTCACTCCAGCTCATATTTTTCATCCAGAACCAACGGTCCATTCTTTCAGCCTTCAGGCTGTTCCCAATTAAATCTCTTCCTAATTAAACATTGAAAGAGGATGGGGTTTCAATGGGTACCTGCCCCTATCTGCCTAAGCATTTGACTGCCTCCTGCTGTTGTTACGTACTTGTTAGGAGTAAACTGTGTCTGAATTAAAGAAAGACCTCTAGATCTTTGGAATAAGATTTTTCCTGAAAATCTAAATCAAAGGTAGGTCAATAGGCCTTAAGCCAAAAGTCAAAGGTGGTTTGGAAGATTATGAAAGAAAGTAATTGAATGGAAGCTGCTGATGAGTTCCTGGAGATACCCAGGTGTAAGTGTTGTTACCGAGAGAGTCAAGGAATGCACCACACTCTGAGATTGAATTATGAGTCCTTTACTATGCTGGCAACTGAGAGGTGGCTAATGCCCAAAATTCTCTTGGCACCTAAGAAAAAGTTAGGTGGTCTTTTATACCCTAGTTTTAAAAGGGACGGGGGACTTGGCTGAAGCAAGTTTCACAAAAGCAGAGTAAGCAAAAAGTTGACATATAAACTAGTACATGAGAAATAAAACAGTGCCAGGTGCAAGGGGTAAAGCTGTCATGAAAGACATACAACTTATAGATAATGGGTGCTCTGGGTGCTTGACAGCACCTGCATTCCCAGGCTCTGCTGGTACCACTTAACTCAGCCTCTTATCAAAAATGCATTCCTGGAGGTGCCCAGGGTCAGCCCGCCCCAGCTACATACTACAGTTACATACTTAATGGTGGGAAAATAACTAAAATGAAGAAGCTAAGATGGAGTCTGTCCGGCTCAAGAAGCTAACATGAAGCCTGAACAGCTTTTATCCTGAGAAAAAGAGAGAGTTAGTTTTAGCTGGCAAAAAGCAGGTTATCACATTCCTCACCTGTGTTTTTGGGGATTCAAATCATTGATTCCTCGGTTATAGCGAGGGGGTTATATTGTTCTAAGATATATAAGTTTGACAGACGCTATGCGCTGTGTTACAAAATTAATAAACCAATTTAATATACAGGGCCCGAAAGTTAACCCCAACAAGAGGAGGAGAAGAAGTCCTGCTAATCCAGTTATTAAAGTGGTTAGCCAAGGGTTCCAGTTAAACATGCTCTTATTTTCTCATTCCCATTGGTGTCTATTTAAATTTTCTTGAACCTTTTGAAGAGTATCCTTTATGACTCCAGACTGGTTAGCATAAAAACAACAGCTTTCCCCTAACACTGCACCTAAACCCCTTTGGAAGAGAAACACTAGGTCCAGGCCACGGCAGTTTTGAAGAACAACTTTAGCTAAGGAGTCTACCTGGGCATGCAGTGTATTTACGGCTGATTGGAGATTTCTTAAATCAGCATCTACTTGTTGGGTTAGGGACCCTAGTCCAGCTTCTCCTCGGAGCAACGCTGCTGTGCCGATTGCTGCCGACCCAGCCACACTGTCAGCCAAAAGGGGCACTAGGAGTGGGGCACCCAGCGGACCCTGGGGTGCAGTTCAGGAGGGGCAATGAGAAGCTGTCCCTCTGGGCTGCTGAACACATAAACCTGAGGAAGCACATGAAGTAGCACACACAGGAGAGGTCCAGGTTCAGTCCCGTTAATGCGGCGGGTGAGGACTGAGGTGCAAGCTAGTCAAGTGTTATTTGGTGTCTGGTAGGAGACTGAAGTAGTTAGGGAAGTAAGCAGAGACTGATTACAGGTGGCCTGGAAAGGGGAAACAGGTTATACCTCTTACTGACTAGGCAGGAGGCATTTCCTGAAACATCCCCTAACGTGAGGGAGTAAGGATGAGTGTGACATGAAAGAGGGCCAGCATTCAACTTGACCTCAACTCTCAATCCAATATAATATGGAGGTTTGGCCTTCAGGCATAACCAACAATCTTGGGCCAGTTTAGGCTGAGTAATATTAAGGAGGTGATGTAGTCCCCCTAAGATGGACACTAAGCTGGGTTGGAGGTGTTGGGGTTGCAGCCAGAGTTGGGGAGCCTGGACTGGCGATGGGACAGTTGGGCCAGTGGGGCTGACCTTATCTGGATGCAGGCAGAACACAGGGTCTTCTAAATCAGTTAAGGGACCAATGAGTTTAGGGGTGCTCCAGGGGATCAGGATCCTCTTCTGAATGGTAAACATAGTTCCAAGATCAAACCCTTCGATACAGAGTCGCAGTCCCCATGTCATACCGTAGTACCATTGAACTGGGTTAGGGTTATGGACAGTTATAGTAATGGGACTACAAGCTCCCATAGTACATGGTCTAGGATGAGAGGTCCGGGCTATGGAAAGGGTTGGGGACCGAGTCGGCCCCACCGGGTGAGTAACCAAGGTTACACATGGCCAAAAAGGGCAGAAAAACTCATAACTATCCCGGCAGGTAGCGTCAGGGTGGTCTCCAGGACAGAGGTGAAATGTATTTGTTGGAGCCCCTTTTCTGCACCCCTCAAGCTGCCGCATCCACTTTCACTTCCAGTGTGCCCGAACCTCGCAGCAAGGTCAATGAGTCCCGCTCCTGCCCACAGGTGCAAACTTCGCTGGTCCTCGAGGGAACAGATGAGCTTTGGGAACAAAACACATAAATGGATTGAAAAAGAAACTTTGTTGGAAGTACTTTCTTTCCAGGTGGTGTTCGCAAGCATTCTGCCTGTTGCAGAAGAAGTAAGGAGAAAAGAGTAGGAGGGGGCAGAGGGCTGAACGACCGGGAACAGACACGAAAATTAGACAAAAAGAACTAGTCGGACGGCTGCACCCGACTCAGGCGCAGTTTTAAGGGGCCTGACCCAGGGTTGGGGACCCATGTTTCTTGCTGTGTCTTGTTGGCCATCTTGATGCGGGAGTGATGAATCCAAGCAGGAATATTGTCCACCTTTAGGGCCGTGGATGTAGTAAGGATGACAGTGTGAGGTCCTTTTCAAGCAGGAACGAGACCTTCCTTCTGGAACTTTTTGACATATACCAGGTCACCTGGACAGAAAGGGTGGCAGGATCCTGTCAGATCAGGAGCTGCATTAGGGTGTGCTTCCCAGACACGCGGCTGGATAATATCTTGAATCTGCTGGAGACACTGCAGGTACTGCATGCAACAAGTTAGCCTGGGATATTCCTGCTAACTGGGTATTCCTCAACTTAGGCAAAACAGGTGGGGCCCTCCCCTACATGATCTCAAAAGGAGAGAATCCCGCCTTGTAAGGGGTGCACCTGACCCTAAGAAGGGCTAAAGGAAGGAACCTTATCCAATTTTCACCGGTCTCCAGGATTAATTTGGTGAGAATACTCTTTAAGGTCCGATTCATGCGTTCTACCTGTCCAGAGCTCTGGGATTGGGAGGCACAGTGGAGTTTCCACTGAACATTTAATGCCTTGTTGACTGACTCAGCTATGGATGAGGCGAAGGCCGGCCCATTATCAGACCCTATAGCAACAGGCAATCCATAACAAGGGACAATTTCGTTGAGTAAGAACTTTACTACTGTAGTGGCAGTTTCGTTGTTAGTGGCAAAAGCCTCAGTCCATCCGGAAAAGGTGTCTACCAACACCAGGAGGTACTTACACCCTGCCCGGTGTGCCTTCACTTCAGTAAAGTCAACTTCCCACCTTTCTCCTGGGCTACGTCCTCGGAGATGATGGCCCAATCCAGGCTTCAGGCCTTGCCTGACATTCACCCGCACACAAGCCGTGCATCGGGAGGCCATTTGGCTAGTTAAGTCCTGGAGGTTTGGAACCTTAAAACGGCTTCTCAAAAGTTGGGCCAACTTTGTTTCTCCCAAGTGGGTGGAAGAGTGGAGGCAGCTGATGAAGGCCCCTCCGAGGGCCCAGGGCAGGAAGATTCTGGAGTCTGGAAGGATCCACCATCCATCCATCCTGATTTTTACTGGCTTATACATACGATGCCTGCTTTTCTTCTTCAGAAGAGTATGCTGGGTGGTCGGGTAAATCAGGCTGTGGAAAAGAGATGGCTGGAAGCAGAGTTAGTGGAGTAACCGTGAGAGCAGCTGCCTCATGGGCGGCACAGTCTGCCTTTTGGTTTCCCCTAGCAACAGCAGTATTTTCCTTCCGATGTCCTTTGCAATGAATTACAGCCACCTGTAGGGGGAACCAGACAGCCTCGAGCAGGGCTAAAATTTCTTCCTTGTTTTTAACTGTTTTTCCCGCTGAGGTGAGTAGCCCCCACTCTTGATAGATGGCCCCATGAACATGTACAGTAGCAAAAGCATTTCTGCTATCAGTGTAGATGTTAACACGTTTGTCCTTAATCCATCGGAGGGCTTGAGTAAGGGCAATTAACTCAGCTTTCTGCGCAGAGGTACCAGCTGGCAGTGCCTGGGCCCACAGTACCTCGGTCTCCGTGGTAATGGCTGCACCAGCTTTCCATATCCCCTGCTCAAGGAAACTGCTACTGTCTGTAAACACGGTGGCATCCACCTTTTCCAAAGGAGTGTCCTGGAGGTCAGGTCTACCTGTCTCTGTAGTTTCTAGTAATTCCTGGCAGTCATGGATAGGGGTGGTGAAGTCTGGATCAGGGAGCAGAGTAGCTGGATTTAAACACCTTGTGGGGAGGAAGTTAAGTGAGGCTGATCTAACAGCAAACTCTGATACTGCAGGATGCAGGCATTAGACATCCATTTGTCTGGAGCACCTCATGGCAGAGTCTCTATAGCATGTGGTGCTGTAAGAGTTAACTTCTGACCCAGAGTGAGCTTATCAGCCTCATGAACTAGGCTTGTTGCTGCTGCAACTGCTCACAAACAACTTGGCCACCCGGAGGCCACAGGGTCCAGTCTTTTAGACAAATATGCCACTGCGTGTTTCCATAGCCCCAAGGTTTGAGTGAGCACCCCTTTAGCCACTCCCTGATTTTCACGGTCAAACAAGTGAAATGGTTTTGAGATGTTCGGAAGGGCTAAAGCAGGGGCCTCAGTCAGTGCCTTCTTTAAGTATTGGAAGGCCTGCTCTTCTGTGTGAGTCCAAACTAAAGCGCCATTTCCTCCTGTAGCAGTGTACGGAGGCTTGGCAATTTCTGCGAACCCAGGTATCCACAGGCCACGGTATCCCACAGCCCCCAAGAATTCGCGTACCTGTTTCTTGGTGGTGGAGGTGGCCTCCTTTCAAGCATTGGTGAGTGCTCTTTTTCCTTGGTTTAGTTCATATCCCAAGTAGGAGGCCCTGGAAAGACAAAGCTGGGCCTTTTTGGCTGAGACCCAATACCCAAGCTCCTGAAGGAGATAAAGCAGGTCCTTAGCATGTTGCTGACAGCTTTCAGCAGTCTCAGTAGCCAATAATAAATCACCCACATATTGAAGTAGGGTACAGTTGGGATGGCTGGCTCGGAATGTCACCAGATCCTGCTGAAGGGCTTCCCCAAAAACAGTTGGAGAATTTTTAAAACCCTGGGGCAACCGAGTCCAAGTTAATTGTGTTGTGTCTCCCAAACCAGGGTCTGTCCATTCAAAAGCAAAAATGGGTTGGCTCTTAGGAGCCAAAGGAGTGGCAAAGAAAGCATCTTTTAAGTCCAGGACAGTGTACACGGTATGTTCTGATGGGAGCAAGCTGAGCAGTGTATAGGGATTAGGGACAGTTGGATGGAGTGTGACTGTCCATTTGTTAACTTCCCACAAGTCCTGTACAGGCCGGTAATCACTTGTTCTGAGTTTATGAACTGGCAGAAATGGAGTCTTCCAAGCAGACTGGTAAGGTGTAAGTATATTGGCTCGTAAGAGCCGTTGAATGTAGGGGGCTGATTCCTTCTCTAGCCTGCTGACTTACAGGATATTGTCTGACCGGAACAGGCAGGGCATCAGCTAGAAGTTCTACAACTACCTGTGGATGGTGTTTTGTCAGTCCTGGGGGGTTTGATTCTGCCCAAACCTGGGGAAAAAGAGCTTGCAGATCCGGCAGGAGAGGGCTAATTTGGTTTTCTTACATGGGTGAAGACGAGACTAAAAGATATTCCTCTGGCAGAGGAATGGTCAGCAGGAGCTGAGCAGGAGGGGGCTCTGTTCTCCTAACTTGAGATGAGTTTGCTGAGCCGAGAAGGAGATGGATGCCTGCAGCTTTGTGGAGCGGGTCGTGCCCAAGAAGGAGGAAGGGCACTCTGGAACTACTAGAAATGAATGGATTACTCTCTTTTGACCTAAGTTTACTTCATGTGAGTGGGTGACAGGATATTCCTGAATAGCTCCAGTAGCCCCTGTACAGCCGTTCTCTTGTTAGAAACACTGCCCAAGGGTGTCTGCAGTACAGAATGTTCAGCCCCTGTGTTGATTAAAAAGTGTACAGGCTGGCCCCGTCCGCAGTAGCAGTAACCGTGGGCTCCCGGGGGCCAAGTGAAAAGGAGGGCCGGTCCCATCAATGATCAGATTCCTCTGCTGTGGGGAGGGTGAGGACCCTTTTTTGTTCTGGTTTCTTCTCTGGCTTTAAAAGGGCACTCATTTTTTCAGTGTCCAGTCTGCCTACAGTAAACACACTGGTTCCTCTGTAGGGGAGCCTGCTCACCTTTCTGGCCTTTTCTGGCAGGGGTCCCGGGTCCTTCAGCTGGTGCTCTGTGATGGGAGCTCTTCCGTTTTGGTTTCCTGGAGGGCAGCCAGTATAATTTTTGCCTGTGGTTTCCCGGCCCTGTCGGCTGCCCTGTCAGCGGCTTGAGCTGCTTGCTTTTGTTTTTCAGCTTCTCGATTGTCAAAAACCTTCTGGGCTACTTCTGAAAGCTGCATAATGTCTTTCCAGCAAAACTCTCCAATTTTTGTAACTTCCTCCAACTGTCAGAAGCTGCCTGGGCCAAAAATGCCAAATTTTTAGCACCGCTGTTTTCAGGAGCTGCCGGATCAAAAGGGGTGTAAATTCGATAGGCCTCCTGGAGGCGCTCTGAGAACGCTCCAGGTGACTCACTGGCTCTCTGAACAACTTCAGTGGTCTTAGACAAGTTCATAGGTTTCCTGGCGGCTCCTTTAATACCCGCAAGGAGATACCAGTGGAAATCTTCCAAAGCCCTCCTTCCCCCCAAGGTGTTAGGGTCCCACTCAGGTTGGGTAGAAGGAAAAGCCTCCTTAAGGAGGTCTTGGGCTTCCTCCTTAGGCTTCCCTTCTGAGCTAAGGAAATGGTTTCTGGCTTCCCTTCTAATTCGGTCCCTCTCTTCAGAGGTGAAAAGGGTAAGAAGGAGTTGCCGGCACATCCCAGGTGGGCCTATGAGTCTGGAGCACAGACTTCATCAGCTCAGTTAGGACCTGGGGCTTCTCAGAAAACCGAGGATTTGAGCCCTCCAGTTATGCAGGTTGGAGGCGGAAAATGGAACATAGACTAAAAACAGAGCAGGAGAACGTTCCCTGCCTGACGGGGGTGGTGCCTCCCTCAAGGGGAGGAGTGGAGTAGCTTCCTCTGACCGGGCGGTAGTCGTGAGGCCATGGGTGGGGGTGTGGGGGAGTGGGGGCGGCACAGGAGGTGTCACTGAAGAAATTGTGGGGGATACTTGGGGAACAGGGGGTTATGAGGCGGGGGTAATGGGTGCAGATAACTTTCCTCTTCCTCAGAGGAAGGCAACACGGGGAGCAGAAGGGGCCACTGGAGCAATAGGTCGGGGCCCAGAGGCATTTTATTCAGCGTTCTGCTGCTCCGGGATTGCCATTCTGCGATTATTCTTTTGCTAAACTTTATGCATCATGAACACAAAAAGGTAAGACATTACCAAGGCAATATCTTACAGAAGTACAGATCAATATAAGAGATTGTGTATGCTCTAGATGTATAAACGGTTTCTTCACATTGTCCTTTGTATGTGTCACGGTAAGAAACACTGAACACCGATGTGGAGAAATGTTGCTTTTCCATTGGATATTTTTCTCCCTCCTTTTTTTAGTAGCCACAAACACCTTAGCATTTACATTTTATTTTTTAATTTATTAAAAGATTGTCATACAGTGAATGTCACCCTTTGGTATACAGTTCTATGAGTTTTGACAAATTCAGAATTATCTTACCATCACCTAGATAATAACAGTTTCATCCCACCAAAAAATTTTCTCCTTGTCCTTTGTGGTCAAACCCTCTCTCTCTCTCCCTAGCTTCTGGCAAACACAGATCTGTTCTCCATCCCCCCTCCTTTTTTTTTCCAGACTATAATACAGATAGAATCATACTGGATGGAGCTTTTTGGGTCTGGATTCTTTGGCTTACATAATAATGCATTTAAGATTCAAATACATTAATACATGAATCAATACACATCCCTTTTTGTTTCTGAGTACTATTCCATTGTATGGATATGTACCTTTTTTTTTTTTAACCCATTTGCCAGTTGAAGGGTTTGTGGGTTGTTTTGGCAATTATAAATAGCAACACTATAAGCATTCACATACAGGATTTTTTGTGAATACATTTCTAATTCTCTTGGGTAAACAGTGAGGAGTAGAATTGCTGGGTCATCTGGTAAGTGTATGCTTTAATTTATACGGAACACCAAACTGTTTTCTCAAGCAGCCATGTCATACTGCACTCTCACTCACAGTATATGAGGGTTCTGGTTACAGTGCATCCTTTCTAGGATTTGATACTGGTATTGTTAGGGTGCTCCGTAGTAGATGTATAGTGCTATCTCATTGTGGCTTTAATTTGCATTTCCATGATGATAGCGAACATCTTTTTATATGCTTATTTGCTGTTCGTTTACTTTCTTTTGTGAAATGTCTGCTCAAACATTTTGCCCATTTTTTAATTGGGATTTTTGTTTTCACTCATATCACTGAGTTTTGAGATTTTAAAATATTTCTTCCATACAAATTTTTATCACATATGTGAATTGCAAATATTTTCTACCAGGCTGTGGCTTATTGTTTTATTCTATCAGCAGTTTTTTTCTCCACAGGACAAATGTTTTAAAGTAAGTCCAACTTAGTAATTTTTTATTATATGAATAATTCTTCACCGGTGGTAGCTACAAACTCTTTTGTCTATCCCAAGGTCAAACAATTGTCTCTGATATATTCTTCTACAAAATTTATAGATTTATATTTTACTTATATTTATTTATTTTTCTGAGATGGAGTCTTGATCTGTAGCCTAGGCTGCAGCGCAGTGGCAAATCTTGGCTCACTGCAACCTCTGCCTCCTGGTTTCAAGCGTTTCTTCTGCCTCAGCCTCCCATATAGCTGGGACTACAGGCACGAGCCACCATGCCTGGCTAATTTTTGTATTTTTAGTAGAGACAAGGTTTCACTATATTGGCCAGGCTGGTCTCAGACACCTGACCTCGTGATCTGCCCGCCTTGGCCTCCCAAAGTGCTAGGATTACAGGCGTGAGCCACCGCGCCTGGCCAGATTTATATTTTATACTTACGTCTATGGTTCATTTTGAGTTAATGTTAATTTTCAGATCTATAAGTGTAGTTTTGTATGAGTAAAATAAGCTAAAGATCTTTTCTTTACATATGAATCTTTTCTTCATTGAGTTGTCTCTGTGCTTTTGTTAAAAATCAATTGTAGGTCTACTCCTGGACTGTCCATCCTGCTCCAGTAATCTGTGTATTTGCTCTTTCTCCAATACTGCACTATGTTAACCTTTGTAGCTATATAATAAATCTTGAAATCAAGTCCAACGTTTTTCCTGTATCAAAATTGTTTTCGCTTTTTCAGTTCCTTTGATATCTACAAAAAAATCTTGCTGGAATTTTGACTGCAATTGTGTTGACTTTATAGATCATTTTGGGGAGAATTGACAATAACATTTTGGGGAGAATTGACAATAACAGTGAGTCTTTCGATTC
>CAUYLG010004813.1:0-28198 GCA_963573385.1 Cacajao melanocephalus
TAGCTAGGATTACAGGCACCTGCCACCATGCCCAGCTAATTTTTGTATTTTTCATAAAGACAGGGTTTTGCCATGTTGGCCAGGCTGGTCTCAAACTCCTGACCTCAGGTGATCCACCTGCCTCGGCCTCCCAAAGTGCTGAGATTATAGGCGTGAGCCACTGCACCTGGCCCCATGGCTTCTGTTTATTCATAATGTCCTGCTTGTGCCAAGTCAAAGGGTAAACTTTTTGAAGACAGTGTAAGGAGCAGCTGAATTCAGCATGTGTTGTATGATGTGCTGATGACTCACCTGCAGCAGTGACTGAGCGGCTGGGGCAAGCTCATGTGTGCACAGGCCGTGGTGGTGTGTCACAGCTGCCACTAGCTGCATGACATCAATTTTAGATGCGTCCAAGAGATGGGAAAGGGTTTTATAAATAGACTAACTTAGAATTTATCAAATTTGATAAATACCAGGTTAGTTTTGTGCATTATAAATCACTTTTTCAGCCAGACTTAGTGGTGCATCCCTGTAGTCCCAGCTACCGGGGAGGGTGAGGTGGGAGGATTGCCTAAGCCTGGGAGATCAAGGCTGCAGTGAGCTATGATTGTGCCACTGCTGTCTAGCCTAGGCAACAGAGTAAGACCCTGTCTAAAAAAAAAGTATCTTTCCCCCTTTTTCGTGTTTGTTAACTTTGTTAGGTCAGATTTTAATATAATTAATCAGTTTTTGCCTTATGGATTGTCTCTTTGACGTTTTATTTAAAAGTTCTGGCTGAGCACAGTGGCTTATGCCTGTAATCCCAGCACTGTGGGAGGCCGAGGTGGGTGGATTGCCTGAGCTCAGGAGTTGGAGACAGCCTCGGCAACATGGTGAAACCCTGTCTCTACTAAAATACAAAAAAAAATTAGCCATATGTGGCATTGTGTGCCAGTAATCCCAGCTACATGGGAGGCTGAGGCAGGAGAATCTCTTGAACCTGGGAGGCAGACAGAGGTTGTAGTGAACCGAGATTGTGCCACTGCACTCCACCCTGGGCAACAGAGTGAGAGACTGTCTCCCAAAAAAAATAAAGTAAGTTCTTCCTTGTCTGGGCATGGTAGCTCATGCCTGTAATCCCAGCACTTTGGGAGGCTGAGGTGAGCAGATCACTTGAGGTCAGGAGTTCAAGACCAGCCTGACCAACATGGTGAAACCCTGTCTCTACTAAAAATATAAAAATTAGCCAGGTGTGATGGTGGGCGTCTGTAATCTTGGCTACTTAGGAGGCTGAGGCAGGAGAATTGCTTAAACCTGGGAGGCAGAGGTTGCACTCAGCCAAGGTCACACTGGTGCACTCCATCCTGGGTGACAGAGCAAGACTCCATCTCAAAAAGAAGAAACAAACAGTTCTTCCTACTCCAAGGTCATTGAGATGGCCTTCATTTTCTTCTGTGGATTTTATAGTTTATATTTCTCATCTGTATCACACCTTGACATTTGTATTGGGGTTACGTAAAACTCCCTGTTTTATTTTTGTCCAAACATAGCTGTTTTCCCCAAAATAATCTATTAATTAACCTTTACTTCTTTTTTGAGGGGGGGGTGGAGTTTTGCTCTTGTTGCGCAGGCTGGAGTGCAATGGTGCGATCTCGGCTCACTGCAACCTCTGCTTCTTGGGTTCAAGTGATTCTCCTGCCTCAGCCTCCTGAGTAGCTGGGATTACAGGCGCATGCCACCACGCCCAGCTAATTTTTGTACTTTTAGTAGAGATGAGGTTTCACCACGTTGGCCAGGCTGGTCTCGAACTCCTAACCTCAGGTGATCTGCCCTCCTCAGCCTTCCAAAATGCTAGGATTACAGACGTGAGCCACTGCAACTGGCTGCCTTTAATTCTTTTTAAAGATTTGCTTACGTACTCTTGGGTAATGGGATCATTCATACAAAGTTTTTTTTGTTTGTTTTTTGGAGACAGAGTCTCTTCGTTGCCCAGGCTAGAGTGTAGTGGTGCGATCTCAGCTCACTGCAACCTCTGCCTCCTGAGTTCAAGCGGTTCTCCTGCCTCAGCCTCCCAAGTAGCTGGGACTACAGGCGTGTGCTACCACGCCCAGCTAATTTTTGTAATTTTAATAGAGATGGGGTTGCAGCATGTTGTCCAGGCTGGTCTCAAACTCCTGACCTCAGGTGATCCGCCTGCCTCAGCCTCTCAAAGTGCTGGGATTACAGGCGTGAGCCACTGCGCCTGGCTGCATACAAATTTTAGAGTAAGTTGAGTTCCTAAAAAAATGCCACTGGAATTGTTATTGGGAGTGCTTTTGAGTCAGTGTAGAAGTTTTTATTTTTTGCTTTGTGAGTGTATTTTTAGCTGGTTATTGCTGTAGTACAAAAATGCTATTGGTTCGGAGAATGATCTTACTTCTGGCAACTTTGTGGAACTACCTTGCTAATTCAGTGTTGGTCAGTGATTCTGTTTTTTTCCAGCAGGAGGATTCCTGCAAATGAGAGTTTGGTATTTTCCCTCCCAGCCCTCACTTCTCCCATCTCTACCTTCTTAGTGGGCAGCATAGTGTTAAATGGGATCCTGTGGTCATGTTGTATTCCTGATTTTAAAGGGAACGCATCCACGTAACCACAGAAGTTGGCTAAAGAGTTTTGTTTTTAATCATAAAGAAATAATGAATTTCAGATTCTTTTTCTGCATCATTTGAGACACACGATTTCTTTTCTTTTTTCATTTTTTTTTATTTATTTTTTTTAAAAAGACGGGGTTTCACCATGTTGGTCAGGCTGGTCTTGAACTCCCGACCTCAAGTGATCTGCGTTGGTCTCCAAAGTGCTTGGATTACAGGCGTGAGCCACCACGCCTGGCCACGATGTCTTTTCTTTCTTTCTTTTTTTTTTTTAGAGGCTTTCACTGTGTTGGCCACGCTGGGCTCGAACTCCCGACCTCGTGATACGCCTGCCTCGGCCTCCCAAAGTGCTGGGATTACAGGTGTGAGCCACCGCACCTGGCCATGATTTATTTTCTTTATTAATGTAGGAAATTACATTGCTATATTTTCTTGTATTTTTGGAATAAACCTTACTTAATGATTTTCTTTTTTAATAAAAAAAAAAAAGATGGGGTTTCACCATGTTGACCAGGATGGACTCGATCTCTTGACCTTGTGATCTACCCGCCTCGGCCTCCCAAAGTGCTGGGACTATAGGCGTGAGCCACCGCGCCCGGCCACTTAAATCATGATATTTTTGTATAAATTTTGATACACCTTTGGATTCAGCTAGCCAATATTGTATTTTGGATTTCTGTGTTTCTTTTCATAAGTGAAATGGACATATATGTGTGTCTGTGTATATATATATATATATACATATATATATATACACACACACACACACACATATATATACACACATATACATACATATGTATTTCTTTTTGTGTATTTTCCTTATTTAATTTTGACATGTTTGATAAATGGCATTTGGCATACAAATAGAACTTGGTGGAACTAATCTGTAAAACCATCGGGGCCTTGGGTTTTTGGGGAAGGAAAGTCTTGGATTAACATTTATATATTTATATTTCCTTTTCTTCTTTTAAGAGTTGGGGTCTTGCTGCGTTGCCCAGCCTGGAGTGCAGTGGTGCAATCATAGCTCACTGCAGCCTTGAACTCCTGGGCTCAAATGATCCTTCCACTTCAGCTTCCTGAGTAGCTGGGACTATAGGCGTGTGCCCCCACGCTCAGCTGTTTTTCTTTCTTTGTAGAGTTGGGGTCTATCTATGTTGCCCAGGCTGGTCTTAAACTCTTGGCCTCAAGCAGTCCTCCTGCCTCAGCCTTCCAAAATGTGGGGATTACAGGCATGAGCCACCTTGCCTGGCCTTTTGTTTTGTTTTTAATCTGTTACATTTGTAATTCTCTTATTCTCTATTTTTTGGCAGCATCTTCTCACTATGTTGACCTTATGAGACTGTCATATTTATCTTTTTAAAGAACTGGCTTTTGGTTTTGCCAGCCTTTTTTGGGCGGGGGTTGGGTTGAGGGATGTTTTTATATGTCTTTGTTCTCTATTTCTCTGAATTCTGTCCCAGATTTATTATTTTCTTCCTTTTTATTCATGTGAGTGTGGTGTGTGTGTGGTGTTTTTTTGTTGGTTTGTTTTGCTTTTTTATTTTTTAAGACAGGATTTCACTCTGTTGCCTAGGCTGGAGTGTAGTGGCTTACTGCAGCCTCGACTGCCTGGGCATATGTGATCCACCTCAGCTTCCCAAGTAGCTGGGACTACAGGCCTGGGCCACCATGCCCAGTTAATTATTTTTATTGTTTTATTCTCAACTTTTTTTTTTTTTTTTTGGAGACAAAATTTCGTTCTTGTTGCCCAGACTGGAGTGCAATGGTGCGATCTCCACTCACTGCAACCTTTGTGTCCTGGGTTCAAGCGATTCTCCTGCCTCAGCCTCCCAAGTAGCTGGGATTACAGGTGCCTGCCACCACACCCAGCTAATTTTTTATATTTTTATTAGAGACAGGGTTTCCCCATGTTGGCCAGGCTGGTCTTGAACTCCTGACCTTCAGGTGATCCACCCGCCTCGGCCTCCCAAAATGCTGGGATTAAGGTATGAGCCACTGTGCCTGGCCATTCTCAACTTCTTAAGCTTACTGTTTACCTCATTTGTGTTTTAAAATTCTCATTTCTATTAAATGGATTTTCTGGGCATAGTGGCAAATTCCTGTAATCTCAGCTACTTAGGAGGCTGAGGCAGAAGGATTGTTTGAGCCCAGGAGTTTGAGGCCATCCTGGGCAACATAGTGAGACCACATCGCTACAAAAATTTTTTTTAAATTAGCTGGGTGTGATTTCACACACCTGTAGTCCTAACCTGTAGTCACACACTCAGTAGGCTGAGGCAGGAGGATTGGTCTGGGTTATAGTGAGCTATGATGGTGCTGCTGCACTTCAGCCTGAGTGACAGAGCAAGACCATGTCTCTAAATTAAAAAATAACATTTTATCGGCTGGGTGCAGTGGCTCACGCCTGTAATCCCAGCACTTCGGGAGGCCAAGGTGGGCGGATCACGAGGTCAGGAGATCAAGACCATCCTGGCTAACACGGTGAAACTGTGTTTCTACTGAAATACAAAAAATTAGCTGGCATGGTAGCCTGTACCTGTAGTCCCAGCTGCTCTTGAGGCTGAGGCAGGAAGAATTGCTTGAACCCAGGAGCTGGAGGTTGCAGTGGGCTGAGATTGTTCCACTGCACTCCAGCCTCGGCAGCAGAGCAAGACTCTATCTCAAAAAAAAAAAAAAAAATGTATCTTTACGTACTGCTTGGGCTGCATCCTATAAATTCTGACTCATAATAAATATGCTTGCCACTTAGTAATTTATTATTTAGTTTCCAAGTAGCTAACTGCATCTAAGCAACATTTTGTAGTTAATCTCATTCTGAGCTGCATTAGGCTGGATGCATGTTCTGTGGTATTGTTCTTTGGTGTGTCTGTGACTCTGTGGCTTGACCCGAGGGTGTTTCTTTGTTCACATGTACTTGGAGATAACGTGCATTTCTGTTGAGTGTGGAGTCCTACCTGCATCTGGGGGCTTGAGCTTATTGGCTGTAGGCCTTTGGAATCTCTGCTTGCCTCTTTACTTCCAGTGTGGGGAAGCCTGAGGGAAGCTTCCAACCAGAGGCCTTAGCTGGCCTGTGGATCAACTGCTCATCTCTGTACTGACTGCACAAAGAGGGTATGGGGGCAGATGGCCCCAAGAAGGCAGGGTGCCGGGCCTCCACAGGTCTCTGCCACGCAGTCCTCGGAGAGGGAAGCAGGCCCTGAGGCGTCCTTTTTGCAGGGACTCGAGGCCGGAAGGCTGCTGGCTGAGGATTGGGACTTGGAGATTTCTGATGCAAAATTTGCTTCGTTTGTGTCTTTTTGTTGTTGTTTGTTGTCTTAGTTTGTAACCACCCCTGCCTCTTGGAGCATCTCTGCTCTCTGAACTGAGGGACAGGCCTGGCTCTGCCAAGTGAAGCTTGGGCTTTTCCTGCTCTCTCCCCTGAGTTCCAGGGGTGGAGCTGAACTGTTCTTTGCAGACTGTTTGGTGACAGGGTCATCTGGAGATTGTGGGAGTCAGTTATCCCTTGCCGTCCAGCCACAGGAACTGGATAGATCTGGACAGAAAGGGCTGCTGTGTCCCCAGATTCTCACCGCCCTTCACACCCCTCACTCCCTACAGGGGCTCTGCCTGTGCCTTGCAGCCGCCCGCCCCTTTACATTTGGAAACTCGGGAAAGCTTAGCCTTTTGCTACATGCTCCCTGTCATGCTGACAGTGTCTCCTGTGCCACACACACAGCAGGATTCCTGGTTTTCAAGCCTGAGCTGATCTCCCGGCTGGAGCAGGGACAGGAGCCGTGGGTCCTCGACCTGCAGGGAGCAGAGGGGACAGAGGCACCAAAGACCTCCAAGACAGGTGAGGCTTAGACCCTGTTGCAGAGAAGCCCTGGGGTGAGGGGAAACTGCAGGAGGGGCCTCACAACCAGGGGCAGCTGTGGGCGAGTCTTGGGGGCTCTGCTGGGTGCCTGGGAATGCAATAGGGGTCATGGCATCCAGCCCGTAGAAGGACGCACAGATGTGTTGTGGGGCTGCCTTGGGAGAGGCCAAACTGCAGAAGAGCCAAGACACAAAAACCCATGCGTTTCAGCAAAAACGGAGCTTTTGAAATCATATTGCATTTTGTTTGATTTCTAATTTTATTCATACTTTTTTTGTTAAGCAAAGGTGAACCATTATGTTTGGCTTTCAGTAGCCTTTCCATGGGTTCGCAATGCCCTGAGGTGGCTCCCTCCAGACCTTCTCAGGCTCCAGGAGTGCATTAGTCTCCTGAGGTTGCCATAACAAGGATCCAGAAACTAGGGAGCTTAAAACAGCAGAAATGTACTGTCTCACAGCTATGGAGGCTGGGAACCTGAAACCGAGCTGTCAGCAGGGCCATGCTCCCTGGGAAGGCTTTAGGGAAGGACCCTGTCCTGCCTCTCTGGGCATCTGGTGGTTTTCTGGTAATCCTTGGGTTCCTTGGCTTGTAGATGCATCCCTCACTCTCATCTCTGACTCCTTCACATGGCTGCCTTCTCCCTGTATGCCTATGTTCGTGTAGCTGTCTCTTTATAAGGACGCCAGTCATTGGGTTAGGGTCCACTCCGGTGACCCCATGGTGATTAATTCCATCTGCAACAACTGTGTTTCCAAACAAGGTCACATTCTGAGGTGCTTCAGGTTAGGACTTCAGCCTATCTTGGGGTGCTCAGCCCTCACCAGGGCACCCGCTGCCTCCAGCATGAGCTTCTGCTGGGCAGGCAGCTGCCTGGCACTCTGCTTCCCTGATTTGCTGGTGTGCTGCCCAGCATGACGAGGGAGATGGGTGCATGTATCTCAGCAGCAGAAAGGGAGTCCCTCACCTCCCCTTTGCTGCTGCTGGGTCATTACAGTCACTCCTGCCACAGGCTTGTAGGGCCCTCGGGAAGCAAGTTGGGCAGTCCAAAGTTGTGAAAAGTAGGGGCTGTGATCTTCCTTCCATTCATATGACCCTAGGCAGCATCAGAGGGCAAGGAGGGTTTCCAAGCCTCTTCACCTCCTGTGGGCTTTGCAGCCACCCAGGAAGGCTGAATGTGACCTGTGGGAAGAGTGATCAGGAATCCTGGCCTCACTGGCTCTGCTGGCTACACCCATGTTGCCCTTTCTGCTCAGCCTCCCTGAGAAGGAAGTACAGCTATAAGGTGGCCCAGCTAAAACCCAGCCTCCCATTAAAATATTTCCAATATGGACACGAGAGTTTAAAGAGGGTGCCATGGCAGAAAAGCCAGCTATAGTTGGCAGAATTAGTTCATTGGGTTTATATGTAGCAGGTGGCCCTTATTATGATAAAGCAACAACAAAAAATACAACCCCGCAGTAGGTGAAAGCTGCTGTTGATGCACCCAGCACTTGCTCGCAGACCCAAGAGCCCAGGGCAGGAATGTGGCCTCTTAGATAAAAATACGCAGTAGCACAAAACCAGAATACATTAAGTAAGGCAGAAATGCTCAGATATGTTACTTGTTCCCAGCTGGTACAGCCAGCATCAGATACTGAAGGATACTGGCCCAGAGCAGTTGGGGAGGGCCAGGTCCCCGCTTTGCAGCCCCTTGCTCTTGACCACCGCTGTGCCCACTGGTGGGTGGTTCCCGGCACCCCCCAACAAAGCCTTGCTGTCAGCCTGGCCCTGTTCTGCTGCTGCTCTTTTTTTTTTTTGAGATGGAGTCTCTGTTGCCCAGGCTGGAGTGCAGTGGCATGATCTTGGCTCACTGCAACCTCTGTCTCCCGGGTTCAAACGATTCTTGTGCCTAAGCCTCCCAAGTAGCTGAGATTACAGGATCCTGCCACCACACCTGGCTAATTTTTGTATTTTTAGTAGAGATGGGGTTTCACCATGTTGGTCCAGACTGGTCTCAAACTCCTTGGCTCAAATGATCTGCCTGTCTTGGCCTCCCAAAGTGCTGGGATTACAGGTGTGAGCCACCACACCTGGCCTCAGCTCTTTAGAGCCAAGACGTACGTGTCCTCTCTGAGGGACTGCCACTTCCAGAATGAGGTTTCATTTTGTAATAATCTTCTCAGAGGTTATCCAAAGCTTCCTGGAGAAGCGCTTTCATGCTCCAGGGAAGGGGAGAGAGCCTTGCCTTCAGTTACAGGTCCCTGGGGGGCTGCTGTGGGGGTGGCTGCCAGTGGTAAGCAGGGACAGAAAGAAACAGGCCATGCAAGCCAAGGCCAGGCAGGAGTCCAAGGGCCACTGAGAGCCAGAAGGCGGCTGAGGCTGGGGTTGTGCTGGGAGAACTTTATGATGTATCCCAGGCTTCTCATAGGCAGTCACAAGGCGCCAGAGGGAAGGAAACTCACATGTGGTCAGGTGGGTTTGTGATGTCCTCGTCCGCTGGTCAGCAGTGCTCTTGGCCACAGGCTGCTTAGCCATGTAGAGGTTTTACTCTGTGCAGCAGGAGACCTTGGGCAACACCTGGCACGGGAGTGCTGGGCTGTCCTGGGCTCGCTCCCAGCTCTTAGGGCCACCATGTTCCAGGCATGGGCAGTACTTGCTGCACATCTTGGTACCCTGCTCTCTTTTTTTTTGGGGGGGGGGACGGAGTCTCGCTCTGTCACCCAGGCTGGAGTGGTGCAGTGGCACGATCTTGGCTCACTGCAACCTCCACTTCCCGGGTTCAAACGATTCTCCTGCCTCAGCCTCCCAAGTAGCTGGGACTACAGGTGCTTGCCACGATGCTCAGCTAATTTTTGTATTTTTAGTAGAGATGGGGTTTCACCAGGTTGGTCAGGCTGGTCTCGATCTCCTGACCTCAGGTGATCCACCTGCCTTGGCTTCCCAATGCGCTAGGATTATAGGCGTGAGCCACTGTGCCTGGCCGCCTTGCTCTTATCTTCACAGTAGGGGAAGGCTTGGGAGGAGTGCCAAGCAAGCCCTGTTGAATGAGCAGGCATGCGGAGGTGGTGTGGTTGTGCAGGGAAAGAGAAGCGTGTGAGGACCAGGCCTGGAGATGGCTCGTGTCTTCATGGCACTTGTGTATCCCTGCTGCACAGTGACGTTGAAAGGGTTGCCTGCTGTGATTTTCCAGGACTGACAGAAGTCCTTTCGAGACCCCTGGAAGCTGGAGATTCACCACCGATGGTTAGGAGTGGGCAGGAACCGGAGCCTAAAGCCCTGTCACTGGGCTGTGCATTCACTGTGGGGTAGACTCAGGCTGGTTACAGCTGTGGCCGCGTGGTTGTGGTTGTGAACGTGATTGTTTCATGGTGGGGGCCGTAGTTGCGTCATGACCATAGCTATGTGTTGCGTCCTGTCATGGTTGTGATCACAGACATCAAGGGGATGTCTGACCTCAGCAGAGGCGCCCTGTAGGGTTACAGAGTAAGACAAAAGCCTGTGCTTACCTGGGAAGTCCAGAAGGAATGTAGATGTCTGGAAGTCCCTCTGGGGGCCTCCAGAAACTTGCAGCCCCAGGGAAGAAGTCAATGTGGTCTTGTGGGTGGGCACACACTGCCCAGGGAGAAGCAGGGAACACGGCCAGGTGCAAGTTGGCAGGAGCAGCCAGGAGGCAGATGAGGGAGCTGGGCTTCGCTCAGAGAAGCCCACCCCAGGGAGTAGCCATGAACAGCCTAGGTGCCCAGTGCTCTTCTGAGCTTACCAAGTATGTCCCTTGGCAGCTCTTCCAGCCCTGTCTTACTCATCAGAGTCCATGCCCTCCATTCAGAACTCAGACCCTGTACTCTTTCCTCACCAGCTGGGATGCTGGAGCCCCTGACCCCACGGCCTAATCCGTGGTAACCTCCCACCCTTCTGGTCTTGCTGTGTCTTCTTTGCTTCTATCAACTTTGCCCCACACTGGTGCCCTATAGGATGGACCTCTCTGCTCACAGACCCCAGCACCCCTGTAGTCTGTGTTGCTCTCAGCACTCTACCCAGTGCATAATGTACACTTCATTGCTATTGAATGAATGAACAAAGTAAGAAGTTTGAAACCAAAGATTTGAGAACTGCCAAAGGCTCTGCCTTTTCTTGCGAGTTTCCACCTGGGGCCTTGCAGTGCTCAGTGCAGCCATTCTGGGAGCCTTGAGCCTCTGCATTTGTAGTCTGTCATTTCTCTGAGCACAGGACCTAAGGAACATCTTTGTTCCTGTTTGTTTCAGATTCTACAATTAGGACTGACAATGAGCAGGCCTGTGAGGACATGGACATCCTAAAATCAGAATCCTCTGGGACAATGATCAGAATCTCTTCACAAGACTTTCCTCAGAATCCTGGCTTTGGACATGTTTCTGATTCTGAGGTCTGGTTAGGCAGTCATCTGGGCAGTCCTGGACTGAGAGTGACAGGCTCTGTCTTCCAGAATAACTGTTTGAATGAGGAGACTGTGGTTCCCAAGACCTTCACCAAGGACACTGCCCAGGGAAGTAAGGAGCTGGGAACCAGCAGCCTGGATCGTCAGCCTCTTGAAAATCAGAGGGAGAGTGCAGAAGGGACTTCCCAGAGATGCGAGGGGTGTGGCAAAGGCTTCAGAGTCACTTCACACATCGCTCTGCATTGGGAAATTAATACACAGAAGAAAATAAGCAGATGTCAAGAATGCCAAAAAAAGTTATCTGACTGCTTGCAGGGGAAACATCCAAATAACTGCCATGGAGAGAAGCCATACGAATGTACAGAATGTGGGAAAGTCTTCAGGCTCTGCTCGCAGCTTAATCAGCATCAGAGAATCCACACGGGAGAGAAACCCTTTAAATGCATTGAGTGTGGAAAAGCCTTCCGCCTGAGCTCAAAACTTATTCAGCATCAAAGAATTCACACTGGGGAGAAGCCCTATAGATGTGAGGAATGTGGAAAAGCCTTTGGTCAGAGCTCAAGCCTCATCCATCATCAGAGAATCCACACAGGAGAGAGGCCCTATGGTTGTCGTGAGTGTGGGAAAGCCTTCAGCCAGCAGTCACAGCTGGTTAGACACCAGAGGACTCACACTGGGGAGAGGCCCTACCCTTGCAAGGAGTGTGGGAAGGCCTTCAGCCAGAGCTCCACTCTAGCCCAGCATCAAAGGATGCACACTGGGGAGAAATCTCAAATTCTGAGAGCCTCAGACAGCCCAAGCCTTGCTGCACATCAGAGAATTCATGCTGTAGAGAAACCATTTAAGTGTGATGAGTGTGGGAAAGCTTTTAGGTGGATCTCTCGCCTTAGTCAGCATCAGCTGATTCACACTGGAGAGAAGCCTTATAAATGCAACAAGTGTACAAAAGCCTTTGGTTGTAGTTCACGGCTTATTCGCCATCAGAGAACTCACACTGGAGAAAAACCATTTAAATGTGATGAGTGTGGCAAAGGCTTTGTTCAGGGCTCACACCTTATTCAACATCAGCGAATCCACACTGGAGAGAAACCCTATGTGTGTAATGACTGTGGAAAAGCCTTTAGTCAGAGTTCCAGCCTCATTTACCATCAGAGAATCCATAAAGGAGAGAAACCCTATGAATGCCTCCAATGCGGAAAAGCCTTCAGCATGAGCACACAGCTTACAATACATCAAAGGGTTCATACCGGAGAGAGGCCCTATAAATGTAACGAATGTGGGAAAGCCTTCAGTCAGAACTCAACCCTTTTCCAACACCAGATAATTCATGCAGGAGTGAAGCCCTATGAGTGCAGTGAATGTGGAAAAGCCTTCAGCCGGAGCTCATATCTTATTGAACACCAGAGAATACACACTAGGGCCCAGTGGTTTTACGAATATGGGAATGCCCTAGAAGGGTCCACTTTTGTGAGCCGTAAAAAAGTTAATACTGTAAAGAAACTGCATCAGTGTGATGACTGTGAGAAAATATTTAGGTGGCGTTCACATCTAATTATACATCAGAGAATTCACACCGGGGAGAAGCCTTATAAATGCAATGACTGTGGCAAAGCTTTTAATCGGAGCTCAAGGCTTACCCAGCATCAAAAAATTCACATAGGATAGACCACTTATCTGTATAAATGTGTGTATATATATGAATAAACCTACAGCCTTAACTTATTTTATATGGGATCATTTATACTGACAAACATGTAGAATGCTGGTAAAGACTCAGAATTGCTCTCTTAAGAATATCCAACTTCATACAAAGTGTACGTTTATTTGCTGGAATGTTTGACCGTAACCTGTTCAATAAAGCCTGTGTCCCTCACACTCAGGGTGCAGTTTTGAGTTCACAGGTGCCTGTGAATGAGGAGGCACAAGGAAGGCTCTGTGAGCTCTGCTAGACTGTGTTAAAATAATTTACCCAAAATGTTTTCCCTTAAAAATCAGTGGCTCACTCTGGCTTCAACAATAAGGAAATGCATTAGCTCATGTTGGAGGAAGAAGTCCAGAAGAGGAGTGCCTAGAATTTCCTTCTGACTTCACCTTAAATCCTTATCTTAGAACTTAACCCCCATTAGAGCAACCCAGGGGTACAGCCACCCAGGACCAAAGGGCCCCAGCGCTGTCCCCTTCTCTTTCAGAGAGGCAGGCTGGACTAGCAGGTACACGCCATCATTACTGGTATGCTTGGCAGTTGTGGAGCATGCATTAGTGCCAGGCACAGAAACAAGGTGTCACAGCAAGGGTTCTGAGGTCACACTTGTGGCCGAAGGGCTTGCTGTGTGACCCAGGACATCGTTGCCCTGTAACTCAGAGCCTTATTTATTTGTGTATCTGAAAATAGGCACTGTTTGTTAGAGGGTACTGAGAGGAAACAATGTAGAGGAATATGTCTTACTGTGCCTGTCGGAGAATGAGCACTCAAGTGAATGCAAGCACTGCCCTGCCCCCGGCTATGCCAGCATCTCCAGCACACCCCAGTGTGTGCACACAGCCCCTCAGGCTGGATGACGGTCTTGTACTGGCCCAGTTGCTCCACTTTTTTTTTTGTTGGGGGGGAAATTGGTGAGGAGGAAATACAATGGAGGAAACGATGAAAATGGGCACGTTAAGATGGTTGGGAAACATATATGGAGAGAACCTGCGAAGAAGGGGTGAGGAGAGGGAGTGGGAAAGGGAGATGGTGGAGCGGGCAGGGCGCGGTGGCTCAGGCCTGTAATCCCAGCGCTTTAGGAGGCCGAGGTGGGCGGATCATGAGGTCAAGAGATTGAGACCATCCTGGCCAACATGGTGAAACCCCTGTCTCTACTAAAAACACAAAAGTCGGCCAGGCATGGTGGCGCGTGCCTGTAATCCCAGCTACTCGGGAGGCTGAGGCAGGAGAATCACTTGAACCCGAGGTGGAGGTTGCAGTGAGCCAAGATCGCGCCACTGCACTCCAGCCTGGGTGACAGTGAGACTCCACCTCAAAAAAAAATAGAGCAAAGAACTTGGGGAGAGGAAGTCGGGAAAAAAGATGGTTGGGAAAAGAACTTGAGGTGGAGTGGTGTAGAAGACCAGCAGGCCATGGGGCGAGGACAGACGGGAGGAGACGGAGGGGCGGGGTAGAGGAGGAGAACCCAGTTGCCCCACTTTACAGAGGAGGTCACACAGAGGTCTGGATGTATGTAATTTATGCTGCAGAGCAGATTTCCTTAAAACAGCCTGAAACACAAACTGCCAAGAACTGAGGGTCTGAGATTTTATTCTTATTACAAGCGCACAGGAAATCCTGTAGCTGTTGCCTCCAGGAGGGGACGGCAGGCAGAACCCTCACAGTGGTGGTCAGGGCCGTATCAGTTCCCTTTGCCCACCACTTCCATGACGCAGAGGTCCAGCAGGTGCAGGCACCGCTGAGAAACCCGGAGGTGAGGAGTGAGCCGGCTCTGTTGGGAGCTGGCTGGCCATTACCTCACCCTCAGGTTTTTGCTGCCAATACAACCTTGAGACATGGCCCAGGTAGAGCATGGTAGGACCCTGTGTTCTCGGCACATGCAGGAACATGGAGGGAAGTGTGGCTGATGGCAGGTCACCTTTTGCACTGATTTGCAGGGCCTGATGGTTTTTTGGCTGAAATGGAAGTTTCACATGAATCTGCTGCTCTGTTGGTTACAGTGGTTAATCTAACAGGCTGGGACCATGTCCATCTGATTTTCTCACACAGCATCAAATTAAGGCTGATATCTATAGGCGTGAGGCCAGCTGCAGGCAGACCTCAACCCTGCCCCCACAGTCCTGGTCATTCAGCTGTGAAGGAGTTCCAGGGGAAACCTGCTGATCTTTGGTGCCACTGCCAATAATTACACAGAAATATTTGGGCCCAAAAGGCTGCCATCCCCAATGGAGTAACACTTTGTGATCCCTTTCTCTCACATGCAAACATGTGGCCCAGCAGGGCACAGGTCACAGCAGGGCTTGTGACTGCTGGTTTGGGTTATGCCACATTGGTTAGGCATGGCCGGGTCACTGAGAAGTTGCAGCCTCAGTTGCCTACCCAAGAGCAACTTACGAATTTGTATCATATTCAAACAGGTTGTGTTGGGTCCATGTGTTTGCAGGTTCTGGAGCTTTCCCTGGTGGCAAGGGACACAGCGGAGTCCAGTGTTCACATGGAGTTTCCATCTTTACAGCCTGTGGATGGGGATCTGACTCGGTGGTGGGTCTGAGTGACCACCAGCTGCTGCTTAGCTCAACATGCTGTGAGTGTGTTCCCAGACTACAGTGCTGCTTCCAGGGGCAAAGCTCTGATTGGTGTCCCCCGACATGCCCATTCAGGGACTCCTCTCTGTGTGCAAGGGTGATGGTGTTCTCCACGGCCATGAAATCAGTGTGTTCACTGTAAGTCTGCCTCTTCTCATGCCAGAACTTCTGTGCACGTGGAGAGTATGTGTGCAACGTCCCTGCCTTGGGCCGCATGGCTGCTGATGAGGGTCTTGGCAGGTAATGTGCTTAGCCAGGTGGTCACCTTGGTCACCTTCAGCTCTAGCACAGGGTTTGGCTTTTTCTCTAATGGGCCATAAATACTTTAGGCTTTCTGGGTCGCCCAACCATGGGACAAGAGTAAAGGCACCCAGTCACCCAGTGGACGTGCACCACCTGCAACTCCTATTCCTGGCCTTCCAAAACACTGCTCACAAAGACTCTGACTCTGACCCTGCCTCCTCCTGGGCTCTCGCTATCTCCTCTTGGCTACTTCCTGGTTCATGATCAGGACAAAAGGAAGGGAACGTGTCATGTGGATGGTCTGAAAATTCCAGATTCTGTGCTAACCATAGTGCTGTTTTCTTTCCGCTAACAGCAACCAGCCAAAAAGGGGCTGGGGTGCAAGCTTCATTCTGTGTTAGCACCTGGATTCTCTCTGGACTGACAGGGTCCTAGGTCGGGGCTGGCAAACCATTCGTATAGCTCTTAGGCCACACGAAGGCTGGCTGCCTGTTTTGTATGGCCTAAGGGCTAAGAATGCTTTTTATATTTCTGAATGGTTGGGGAGAAAATGAGACACTTGTGACATTTGAAAACTATGTTAAAGACCAGGGGCAGTGGCTCACGCTTGTAATCCCAGCATTTTGGGAGGCCAAGGTGGGTGGATCACCTGAGGTCAGGAGTTCAAGACCAGCCTGAGCAACATAATGAGACACCCCCGTCTCTACTAAAAATACAAAAATTAGTTGGGCGTGGTGGTGGGCGCCTGTAATCCCAGCTACTTGGGAAGCTGAGGCACGAGAGAGAGCCTGGGAGCTGGAAGTTGCAGTGAGCGAGATTGCCATGCCACTGTACTCCAACCTGGGTGACAGAGCAAAACTCCTGTCTAAAAAAAAAGAAAACTATGTTAAAATCAAATTTTACTGTGCACACAGTGTCCTGGGGCTTGGTGATGCCCATGTGTCTTCATAGAACCTCTGGTGGCTTTCCTGCTGCAGCAGTGTTTACCACACCAGCCAAATCACCTCACACTTGGAAAATAACTTCATGCCCTCCAGCCACTGAAGGGTTATTTTTCCTCTCAGCTCTTGGTGGTTTATTCACCTAAATGTCACAGTACAGCTAAGAATAAGGCAGCTGGGTCAGTTCAATAGAAGTAAATCAAAGTCCAATAATCCACGTTAGACATTAGCCACAGAGGGAGAGGAGGAGGAGTCCTCTTATAGCTGCATGATGTGGAAAAGACACATGATATCCATGGGGCAGCTTGCTAAGAGCCAAGGGTGTGAGCACATGATTTAAATTCAAGCCACGGCACAGCTTTGAGATCTGAGTAACACATGGAAGCATCCAGGTAGCCCCTGGCACACAGGCTGGTGGTTCTTTTGTGGAGAGGAAGAGGGATCGTTCATGGGGTAGTGCAGGTACTAGACTATCTTGTTACCCGATCACACTGTGCACCGCAATTTGGGCTTCAGTATAGTAAACTCACCTGAAGAGTTTCCAGGCCAGGCACGGTGGCTCATGCCTGTAATCATAGCACTTTGGGAGGCCAGGGAAGGATCACTTGAACCCAGAAGTTGGAGACTACAATGAGCTGTGATCGCACCACTGCCCTCCAGTCTGGGTGACAGATGGAGGCCCTGTCTCCAAAATATATAAACAAAAACATTTTGGGTTTCTGTTTTGGAGAAAATAAATTAATTAAAATAAATCTACAACCTAGGTCTGGAATTGCTTTTTATCTAGAATAATCTTTGATTTATGACACTGAATTAAAACTATTTGGAGCCTTCTAGAAGCTTCAGAAAGTAGAGCAAAGCAAGGGCAGGACCCAGGCCATTTTATAAATCCCCAAGTCCCCAGTGCATGCAGCTTGACTCAGAGCCCCAGAAATGTTTGCTGAATGAATGAATGACACATTTGGGGAAGCATCCAGGCTTTGAGCTCAGGACAGTGCCACAGAAGAGAGGGAAATCCACCAGCAGAAAGTTTCCACAGTGAACTAAGTCCAACAAAACCAAAGGAGTAATTTCCCAGATGCAGACATCTGTTCTCTGTGCAAGGCCTTGTGCAGGCCATAGGGACAAAGATGGACAGGGCCAGCCCCTGCGCTGGAGTCCAGGTCTAATGGAGACTGACCACTGGCAAGGATGGACAGGTGCCTGTACTGGAGGGGTCCAGAGGGCTCATGGGGTTGGCCCCAACCATGCCGGGCCTAAGAAGGGGTTTTAAATGGAAAAAAATACTTTGTGACACATGAAAGTAAAATTTCATCGCTGGGCGCAGTGGCTCATTGCTGTAATACCAGTACTTTGGGAGGCTGAGGTGGGTAGACCCAGAGCCCAGGAGTTCAAGACCAGCCTGGGCAACATGGCGAAACCTCATCTCTATAAAAAATACAAAAATTAGCCAGGTGTGGTGTGGTGCATCTGTGAGCTCAGGAGGTTGAGACTACGGTGAGCCATGATCATGCCACTGCACTCCAGACTGGAAGACGGGGGAAACCCTGTCTCAAAGGGAAAATTTCAGTATCCATTTAAAAATGTTATTGGAGGCTGGGCTCGGTGGCTCACGCCTGTAATCCCAGCACTTTGGGAGGCCAAGGTGGGTGGATCACCTGAGATCAGGAGTTCAAGACCAGCCTGGCCAACATGATGAAACCCCGTCTCTACTAAAAATACAAAAATTAGCCAGGCATGGTGGCGCGTGCCTATAATCCTAGCTGCTTGGGAGGATGAGGCAGGAGAATTGCTTGAACCTGGAAGACGGAGTTGCAGTGAGTCAAGATAGTGCCATTGCACTCCAACCTGGGCAACAAGAGCCAAACTCCGCCTCAAAAAAAAAAAATCCACTCATAAACTGGGAGTAAAAAACAAAAAAAGACAAAGTTATTGGAACAGAGCCATGCCCATTTGTTTACATATTGTGTGACTGCTTTCAATCCACCATGGCAAGGTTGACAGAAACTTTATGGCCCACAAAATCTAAAATGTTTACTCTCTGGCCCTTTGTGGGAAGAGCTGGCTGACTACTGAGTCAGGAAATGTGAGAAGGGCCACGCAGCTGGCCTCTAAGTGTGCTCCACGCTATAGGGATCTCAAGTCCAACTGGATCATGTCTGCCCTGATTAAAACCCCACTGTTCTGTCTTGCTCCGATGGAATGACCAAAATCCTGTGTGTGGCCCTGCACTTGCCCGCCTCTGTCCCTCATTCCCCTTGCACTTGGGCAGTGCCAGCCCCAGTCCTGGGAATGGCCCACTCCCCTGCCTGTGTCTCACAAGCTGTGTGTCTTCATGGCTGTGTCTTGATTTGCCTGGTACTGCCTTGAGACAAGCCCAAGGGTTCACAAATGAATTGAGGCAAACACAGATTCCCAATGAGAGCCAGGAAGAGCTCAGCCTGAGGACCGAGGGCAGGTCTGTGCTCTGGGCTCCACACAGGCTTTGCTAAGCAGCTGGGAGAAGCAGAAAGATGGGACTGTCCCTAAAGTTGCTGTCCTTGCAGGGCCGGGGCCGGTGAGTGAGAAAGGCAACATGGTCCCAGCTGCCACAGCCCAGCCACATGCACATCTGGGGATGGGGAATGCAGGACGTGGCTGGTCATATTCCTGACCTGATGACAGTGGTAGGGACAGTGCCTTCAGGGAGAGGGGGGAGGGTTGTACCTGGAACTCACTGAGGGTGGGACAAGCCAAGTGAATGACCAGATGGCAGCACTCACAAGCATGTGCCTTAGAGGGCACCTGGGCCCCTCCCAGAATCTACTCACCCTGCCCCCAGGTATTCCTCTGCACCCTGATATGTTAGAACTGCCCATGGAGGGATGAGGAAGAAGTGCCAGGCTAGTGGAGGAGATAAACCAAAAACTGCAGACAAGACAAACAGCCAAGCAACCCCAGGCACTCAAAGACAAGGGCAAGTTTCCCGGCAGACAACAGACCAGACGTGGTCCAGAAGCACTCAATGGAGGCAGGGGCAGCCAGTTGGAACCCAGTTGACAGAAAATGGCTCTGCAGAGACACAGCCCCAAGGTCCCTTCTAGAACATAGCTATGCTGGAAGCTGCAAAGCTGGCTACAGTCCCTGCACAGACCCTGGCGACAGCCTCTCTGCTGGGCTCTAGCCTCCTCCCTTGCGCCTCTCCACACAGCAGCCAATCACCAGATCATGTCTCTCCTCTGCTGAAAACTCTCAAAAGGGCTCCTCTTTCACTCAGAATTGAGCCAAAGTCCTTACAAGACCCTCAGGCCCTGACCTTGGTACCCTCCCCAATGTCAGCTCCCTCCAGTGATCTCCTACTTGGCTGCAGCCAGGCAAGCCTTAAGCATGTTAGGCATCCCCACACTGGCTGCCTAGGCACTGTCCTCCCCACCTGTGCTGCCCCCTCAGAGCACTGTGCCCCCCGGCTCCTTCAAGTCCTTGCTCAGATTCATACCCTCAAGGAAGGTCACCCCATCATCACGCAGACCCCACTCTACTTGCTGCATCACACATCATCCTCTGACGAGCCATTACAGTTAATTTTTATTATTTATTTTATAATGTTTCCCCTCCCTTCAGCCCTGCTACAGCGTCAGCTCTGTGAGGTCAGGGATTTAAGGCAGAAGAATAAAAATGGCCAATCTAAAATACAAAATCTACAAAAGTACCTGGCTACATGGGGCCAGGCTGAGCAATTGTATGGTGTCTATGAAGGGCCTCAACCTGGCCACACATGGCCACACCCACCAGCAAAGACAAATACACAGGGAAGAGGAGGGTGTGAGGTTTAACACCCACCTAGAGAAACATGTTGTTTATAGCCGCTTTACTTCCAAAAAACAAAAAAAGGCATAGCTCTCTTTTTCAATTAAACAGAAAATTACATAATCACGTTTAAACTCTCACTGCAGAGCCTGCCTCATGGGAAGGGCAGAGCTGTCCTGGAAAGAGTCAGCTGCACTGTGGCACCATCTGAGGTGCCTGTCCAAGCCTGACCTGAATGGGACCAGTCAAATGAGGGCTCAGTCCTGCAGTCTGCGCTCACACCTCTTCTCCAGATCTGCCATCTCCTTTAGGACCAGGGCCACGCTGTACCGCAGCTCCTGGAACTTGGCTGTGGTGACCTCGAAGCGGTATGCTGACCCATCTGACAGCTTCAGCTGCATCAGGACGCTCGGCTGCAGGGAGCGAGCCAAGGCACTGGTGGAGATTGCCACATCCACCCGCCACCGAAAGTCAGCAACATGGGGCAGCCAGGCCCCCTGCTGTTGGGCCACAGAATCAAGGAGGGGCCGCTGGCTCCCAAATACCACGCTGGCCAAGTCCCCAACCAGGTCTTGGGGGATGCAGAGTTCCTGGAGCTGGTCCCTGAAGGTATCGGGCTTCAGGCTGGTAGGGGGCAGACGGAGGGCTTGCTGGAGCAGCGTGTGCATGCCTGCCAGCAGGATACCCAGCCGCTCTTCCGGCAGGTCGGCGCTAACCCCAACACGCTGCACAGCCTCTCGGCAGTCCTCCCCCTGCAGGCTACTGACCACAAGCTTCAGCAACTTTCTGAACGTGCTCCTGTCTAGGTCCCCTAGTAGCCGGGCCATGGCTGTCACCTCTGGAGGAAGCTGGGCCCCCAAGAAACTCACTCGGCCACTGTGACTATCACCAGGATGATGCAGGTAAGGAGCTGCAGCCCCCACAGCAGACATTGCTGCTGCTTCCTCCTTGATCAGCCAGCCCAGGAGGTCAGTCCCAGATGCAGATGCCTAGAGTAGGGGTGGAGGGGAAAAGACCAGTGACTCTCATGTCCTTTGGGCCAGTGGGTGAGGGTTGATATGGTCCCCATCGTCAGGATGCTGACAGTGTGAACTACTAATGACAGTCAGTGCTAGGGAGGTGGCCCTGGGAGCAGGTGGCAGAGGGGCCCAGGAGGAGCAGAGGCCTCCCAGAGGAAGTGATATCTAAGACATGAAGGGCAAGCAGGAATTGGCAGAGAAGTGGGGGGGGCACAAGTTCTCCAAGTAAGTTAACACATGAAAGAATGAACTAGGACAAAGGTCCAGGGAACACAGGGACACGACAACTGGCACCACAGACCACACTGAGACCACTGAACTCTTCTACCTTGAATCCTCACAACAGCGGGCAGGAATTAACCATTCTCATCCTACGGATAGGGAGATAAGGCTCTAGACCAGGCACAGTGGCTCAAGCCTGAAATCTCAGCACTTTGTGAGGCTGAGACCAGTGGATTGCTTGAGCCCAGGAGTTGGAGACCAACCTGGGCCTCATAGCAAGACCCCATTTTTACAGAAAGTTTAAAAACTAGCCAGGCATGGTGGTACACGTCTGTGGTCCCAGCTACTTGGAAGGCTGAGGACAGAGGATCCCTTGAGCTTAGGAGGTCGTGGCTGCAGTGAGCAGAAATCGAGCCACTGCACTCCAGCCTGGGCAAGAGAGCAAGATGCTGTCTTGAAAGAAAGGAAAGAGAAGAAAGAAAGAAGGAAAGAAAGGAAAAAGAAATAAAAGGAAAAAGAAAGGAAATTAAAGGAAAAAGAACGAAAAGAAATCAAAGCTCTAAACGCAACTGCCAAAGTCAAGCACTAGCGCCTAGACCTGCCATTCAAAAGTCCACAACGGCCCCCAACCCCCGGGATGGAGGAGCTGAGCAACGGGAGGCAACGGAGCCAAATGCGGCATCTAAAGAGGGTTCCGACAGCACCTAAAGGGACAGCGCAGCAGCACAAGCACCTGCTGTGACGGAGGAAACGCACCTGCCCAGCTCAGCACATCAGGTGCCGGAGCAGAGCTCAGCCGGGCACAGCTCCCGTTCTCAAGGCAGTTGACAGGCCAGTCTGCACAGCGCTGGGGGAGCCCAGGGAGCTCCCCACGGGCTTCATGGCGCCCCATTCTCCCTGGCGGTCCATGGTCACCCACTGCCACCTTTACCGCCCAGCCAGCATCTGGCGCTCTTTCCCACTCCAAAGGGCGGTCGGAGAAGGCCTCCGGGTTGCCCTTTCCGGTCACGCGGCTTGGCAGGACGGGGTCGCACCCCGACTCCGTACCCGCGGTGCTGATGGGGGCGCGGGGGCCTTGGTGCACAGTCAAGCTTGGCGCTCGGTCCCCGCCGCCATCATGGTTCGGGGCCAACCTATCCGCGGGCGCTCCTCCGCGGAAAAGCCCCGCAGTATCGACAGCTCTCCGGCCACAGTGGCGAAGCAGCCTTTCCCAGGCCCCCACCCCTAGCCCGCGGAGGGAGACTCCACCTGACCCCACCCCACGCCCCGCGGCCCGAGTAGCCCCCCGCACCTGGCGCCAGCGATGCCCAGCCGATGCAGCCAAAAAAGGGCCTAGTTCCCGGAAGCGCTCCTAGAGACACTTCCGGGCCGCTCTAGGAAAGCGGCAAGGGCCGCCCCTCTGTGGTCCACTGGCCCGAGGGGCGGAGCTGAGGCCGTGCGGGGCCCGCTGCCGTCCAGCCCCGGAGAGTCTGGGGTCGTGTTCGGGGTCCTAGGCCTCGTCCTAGGCGGTTTTTTTTTTCCCTAAGGAAAAAGGAAACAGAAGGCGGTGTTTTGTTTCCGTTTCTGAGGTAGAAGCTGCGGCCCGGGCCCGCGTCTCCCTTCCTGCCCGCGCAGAGGAGGGTAAAGCAGGGAACGCGTCCCGTGGTCGGGATCACAATTCCAGCGGCCTGAGGCTGTGGAGCTCGCTGGCTTTCGTCGGCGTCCTGGTGGGCGGCGGGGGAACGGGCAGGACCTTCCCCTGTCCCGCGTGGACGGTCTGTGCCTCCGGAGTTTTGAGAGCTGCCCGTGTCCCTTCCGGTCGGTGGCAGCCAGCGCGGGTGACTCCGTTCCGCTTTGGGTGACTGAGTTCCGCTTTGGGCTGCTCTGTTGGCCTCTAGTGCAGGAGCTCGGCCCGAAACAAGGGCCTCCCATACATTTTATTTTACCACAGTTAAAAATAATATGCCAAAATCATTGAATAGTACAAAGTGGGTGAATTATATGGTACGTGAATTATAGCTCAATAAGCTGTTTTAAAAAAAGACTTTGAGAAGAGAACCTCATTAAATGGGCAGAAGATTTGAAAAGACATCAAGGAAGATACAAAGTGAGCAACGGGTACATTAAGCATTCAGCATCATTGACTCTTAGAGAAATGCGAATTGAAGCCACAGGGAGGTCCCATTTCATACCATTAGAAGGATTATAATAAAAATGACATGGCGTGGCGTGATGGCTCACGCCTGTAATCTCAGCTCTTTGGGAGGCTGAGGCAGGCGGATCACCTGAGGTCAGGAGTTCGAGACCAGCCTGGCCACCTGTTGAAACCCCGTCTCTACTAAAAATACAAAAATTAGGTGGGGCGTGGTGGCGGGCGCCTGTAATCCCAGCTACTCTGGAGGCTGAGGCGGGAGAATCTCTTGAATCCGGGAGGCAGAGGCTGCAGTGAGCGGAGATTGCACCATTGCACTTCAGCCTGGGCAACAAGAGTGAAACACAGTCTCAAAAAAAGAAAAAAAAAAGACTGTAAGAAGTGTTGAAGAAAATATGAACAAAACTAAACCTTCTTACATTGCTGGTGGGAATAGAATGATATTGTAACATTGGAAAGGAGTTTTGCAGTGTCTTTAAAAGTTAGAAATATTAGTCCGGCTGTGGTGGTTCACGCCTGTAATCCCAGCACTTTAGGAGGCCCAGGAGGGCAGATCACCTGAGCTCGGGAGATTGAGACCAGCCTGACCAACGTGGAGAAATACCGTCTGTATTAAAAATACAAAAGTTAGCTGGGTGTGGTGGCGCATGCCTGTAATCCCAGCTACTCAGGAGGCTAAGGCAGGAGAATTGCCTGAACCCAGGAGGCAGAGGTTGCAGTGAGCTGAGATCGTGCCATTGCACTCCAGCATGGCCAACAAAAGCGAAACTCCGAGAGCCTCCATGTCTGGCCAGGAATCGGTGTAAATGTTAACCCTCTTTCCCTTTGTTAGGGTGAGGGCCCTGGTTAGGGCAACTAGTTCTACCTGTTGAGAGGTAGTTCTGCCTGTTGAGAGGTAGTACGGGGTGGGAGAGCATTGGATTCTAGGCGTTTGTTTTGGCAACGATGAGGTAACCAGATGCTGGACATGGCTCCTTTAAAGATCTTTCCTTAATGAACCATGTAGGTGTTCCCTGCAAAAGGGCTTCCGAAATGTGTTGGAATTGGGAGGAGAGAGAGTCTAAGAGGTCCAGGCAGGAGTCAGAGAGCTTAGAGTCAGAGGTGTTTACAGGGAGGAGGGTGGCAGGGTTGAGATCTTTACATTTCTGGAAGGTGATTAGAGGGTTTCCTATGAATAAGATGTATACCTGCTGTAAGTAGGATGATGGGAGGGATAGAAGAGATTGGTGGCTCATGAGGTCCTGTAGGTTATGGGAAGATGCAATAGTAAAGTATTGGTAGAGACTGAGTTTCTGAGATCGCGCCACTGTATTCCAGCCTGGGCGACAGAGCAACTCCATCTCAAAAAAAAAAGTGTGTTGGATGGACAGGTTAAGGGAGGGGCTATAGAAAAGGAGGTCATTGATGTATTGGAGGAAGGTGCCAGGAGCATCGGAAGTTCAGCTAGGTCCTTGGCGAGGACCTGTCCAAATACGTGGGGGCAATCCTGGAACCCCTGTGGGAGTATGGTCCATGTTAACTGGGTGGACGTGTGAGTATTAGGATCTGACCAAGTGAAAGCAAAAATACTTTGGGAAGCTGAATTTAAGGGAATAGTCAAAAAGGCATCCTTTAAATCCAATACAGAGAAGTGTGTGGTAGAAGGGGGAATACGGGAGCGTAGGGTATGTGGGTTGGGGACCACTGGATGGATTGGTGTTACCACCTGGTTAGCAACTCAGAGATCCTGGACCAAGTGGTAGTCTTAAGAATTTCAGCCTGTAAAGGTTTACGGATAATGGGTTTGAGGCCCCTGAGGCTGGCTGGGTTAGGGAATATTGAGACTGATCATGGAAAATGGAGTGCTTTGGAGGGTTATTTTATCTGGGATGTGATGTGTGGCTATTGTGAGTTTTAAAATGTTCCAGACTTCAGGATTAACAGGAGGTAACAGGGTGGATAATGAGGATGAGGGGGAGGACAGGGAAGCATCTGGTGGCAGAGTCAAATAAAAGGGGTAGAATTGCAAGAGGCAAATTGTATGGAGGCCTGGAATTTACTTAGTATGTCCTGCCCCAAGATAGGGGTAGGGCACTGAGGAATAACCAGGAAGGAGCGGGTGAAGCGGGTGTTGAATAGGTTGCATAATAGAGGACCAGTCTGTTTGTGCCTAGAGGGGATTCCATCAACTCCCACAATAGAGATAGAAGAACTGAGGAGGGGCCCAGAAAATTCTAGTAACTAGTCCCTGTATCCAATAGGAAAGACATGGGCTTACCAGAGATTGACAGTGTGACCCTGGGTTCTGAGGTGGTGATGGCAGTTGGGGTGGCGGGCCCCTGGCCCCATCAGTCTTCATTTAGAGGTGGTGAAGCAGGATGAAGAATTTCGCTGAGCACAGTCCAGTGTCCAGTGTTCCTTGGTGCCACAGTTGGGCATGGTTTTGAGAGTAGGCTTTTGCCCAGTGACAGTTGGCTGCACTTCAAACAGGCTTCTGGTGCAGTTTGCTGCAAGGTTGAGGATTTCTGTATGTGTTGGGAACCCTGTTGAATGGCAGCTGCCAGCATGTGGCATTTAGCCTGGTCTCTTTTTAGCTTTTGGACTTTTAGTTTTTCCTCTCTATTGTTAAAGACCTTAAAGGCCACTTTGATTAAATCTCTTTGGGAGGTTTGAGGGCTATTCTCCAGTTTTTAAAGTTTCTTTAGAATGTCTGACTAGAAAATGAAGTATAAATGGAGGTAGATTCTGCCCTTATTAGCATTAGGGTTTAAGGTGGCATATTTCATTATGACCTCTGAAAGGCAGGAGAGGGAAAGAGCAGGAACAGCTTTATTTATGCCAGCTAGGAGGCATGATAACATATGGTCTTATTTCTATCTGTCTGCAGAAGTTGCCTGATAATCCCAATTGGGGTCAGTTCTGAGAACATGTAGGGTCCCTGTTGGGTTATGGGCAGCATCTTGTTGGTGGGGGGTGTATTCACAGGCCTGGGCGGCCATCCAGGTGCATTCCTTGTCCTCTGGGGTGAGGGTGGAGGAGAGGATGACATATATGACATACCAGGTAAGGTCATAAGATTGAGTGACATACAGAAATTCCTTGAGGAAAGAGGTAGGATCTGTGCAAAAGGAGCTCAGTCTCTTTTTAAGCTGGGAGAGGTTAACTAGGGAAAAGGGAACATGAACTCAGATTATGCCTTTGGTCCCTGTGACCCCATGCAAAGGGAGAACTTTGGAGAGTCTTTGGCTGTGTGCCTGGTTTTTGGCGGAAGGGCTTTGGGCATGTGCCTAGTTTGTTGGTCAGGTTGAAATTAGAGGAGGAAGGCTTGTCTGGAGAAGGAGGCATTTTTGTGGTTTTTTATGAGGAGGAGGATTTGAAAAGGTGAGTGGAATTGGCAGAGAAAGAGTGAGCCAGGAACGCGGATAAGCAAAGCACCTCAGATTATTTACCATTGCGTTGGAGGAAGACTTTTAGATTATGTCAGATTTGGAAATTGAATGTTTTGGTTTTTGGCTGTTGACTATTATTGTCTGGTTTACACTGGGGCTAGGCAACATTACAGAGGAAAGTACAGAGGAAAGCAAAGCATTCGGTTTAATGGAGTCTGCCAAGCCCTGGGCTTGGAGGTCCTGGATGAAACATCTGAGAGTGGTGTCTTGAGGAGGTTTTGAAGAGCCTTGCTTCATACTGGTGGCCAGAAAGGTGAGAAACTTAGAGAAGGGAAGCACCCCAGAGGGAAATGAATACCCCGGAGGGATGTGAGTACCCCGATTCCTCCTGGGAGAGGGGACGTGGGAGAGCCAGGACATCCCTACAGCACTCTGCGGTACCCTGGAAGCTGGAGTGGCCAGAGCAGTGAGCGTTCTGAGGGTGTCCCCTGAGAAGCCAGGCCATGGTTACCTGGTAACTGGGGAGACCTCTCACCCAGTGCTGGAATTTTCTGGTAAACCAGCAGAAACATAAGAGGAATGTGGAAAGGAAAAAAGGCTCACCTACTAATTGGAGACGGATGTTGGATGTGATGTCCAGCAATGGGATTGATACTTCCTAGAGCTGCCTGGAAAGGGGAAGGAAGGAAAAAGAGGATGGAGAGTTTGATCGGGATCTGGAAGCCAGCCAAGGGGCTGAGAAGGTGAATAAGGGAACAGGGCTGGGAATAGGGAGTCCACTCAGGATCTGGAAGCAGGCCTGGGTCTGGTTTTTGCTGCTTGCTGCTTGCTGCTTTCCAGGTTGCAAGAAAAGACTTACCCATTTAGAACCCAATCCCCATCCTGGGTTTTGGCACCAAAATGTTAGGTTTTTAAGGGAAGGCAAGAGTTAAAGAATGACACACACACACACACCCATACACACACACACACACACACACCGAGGGGGGGGAGGGGTGTGTGGCTCAACAGCAACGCAGGTATATTGCAAAAACCTGTGGAGATGGGGGAACAGCTTAATTCCAGAGCCCACTGCTGCTTACAGGCTGGGATAATTTATAGATGTGATGGTTAATACTGAGTGTTGACTTGATTGGATTGAAGGACACAAAGTATTGATCCTATGTGTGTCTATGAGGGTGTTGCCAAAGGAGATTAACATTTGAGTCAGTAGTCTGGGAAAGGCAGGCCCACCCTTCATCTGGTGGGCACCATCTAATCAGCTGCCAGTGAATATAAAGCAGGCAGAAAAACATGAAAATGAGAATTGGCCTAGCCTCCCAGCCTACATCTTTCTTCTGTGTTGGATGCTTCCTGCCCAC
>CAUYLG010004818.1:0-22043 GCA_963573385.1 Cacajao melanocephalus
TTCCATTTGACCCAGCAATCCCATTACTGGGTATATATCCAAAGGAGTATAAATCATTCTACTATAAGGACACATGCACACGAATGTTCATTGCAGCACAGTTTACAATAGCAAAGACCTGGAACCAACCCAAATGCCCACTGATGATAGATCAGACAGGGAAAATGTGGCATATATACACCATGGAATATTACGCAGCCATCAAAAACGATGAATTCGTGTCCTTCGTAGGGACATGGATGAACCTGGAAACCATCATTCTCAGCAAACTGACACAAGAACACAAAATCAAACACCGCATGTTCTCACTCATAGTTGGGTGATGAACAATGAGAACACAAGGACATAGGGAGGGGAGCACTACACACTGGGGTCTGTTAGGGGGGAAATAGGGGAGGGACAGTAGGAGGTGGGGAGGTGGGGACGGATAGCATGGGAAGAAATGCCAGATATAGGTGAAGGGGAGGAAAGCAGCAAATCACACTGCCACGTGTGTACCTATGCAACAATGTTGCATGTTCTTCACATGTACCCCAAAACCTAAAATACAATAAAAATTTTTAAAAAAACAAAAACAAAAACAAAATAAAATGGTGAATCCTTTCCAGACAGTTTGCATTTGACTTTGCACAAATCCATCTGGGGAATTAGTATCTATGGCACCTACAGCCTTCCTTATGAAATATATATCTTAAATAATCTTGACAGGGCCATGAGCAGTGGCTCAAACCTGTGGATCACCTGCTGTCAGGAGTTCAAGGCCATCCTGGCCAACATGGCAAAACCCCATCTCTACTAAAAATACAAAAATTAGCTGAGTGTAGTGGCATGCACCTGTAATCCCAGCTACTCAAGAGGCTGAGGCAGGAGAATTGCTTGAACCCAGGAGGTGGAGGTTGCAGTGAGCCAAGATCATGCCACTGCACTCTAGGTGACTGAATGAGACTCAATCTCAAACAAACAAACAAACAAACAAAATCTTGACAGGAGAAATTACTTCTTGCTCTATGGGCTACAGAATGGATTCTGTTTTAGCAAGCATGAAAACAACATTCATCTCCTTGTATATCCCTATCAGAACTCCTGGGTGACAAGGTGCATTGTCAATGAGCAATACTATTTTGTAATTAATTTTTTTCCCAAGCAATAGGTCTCAATGGTGGGCTGAAAATTGCACTTTTATCTTATGAAGATAGCTTCTTTCCTTAAACTTCATGAACCAACAACCTCTACTAGCCTCCAACTTTTCTTCTTCAGCTTCCTCGCCTCTCTCAGCCTTTATAAAGTGAATAGAATTAAGGCCTTGCTCTGAACTAAGTTTTGACATAAGAGAATGTGGTGGCTGGTTTTATCTATCTAGCCCACCAAAACTTTTGCCATATCTGCATTAAGACTCTCACTTTCTTACCACTTGTGTGTTCATTGGAGTAGCATTTGAATTTACTTTAAGAACTTTTCCTTTGTATTCACAATTTGACTATTTGATGCAAGAGTCCTGGCTTTCAGCTCATCTTGGCTTTCAGCATGCCTTCCTCACTGAGCTTGATCATTTCTAGCTTCTGACTTAAATTGAGAGATATGCTACTATTCCTTTCATTTGAACAATTAGAGCCCATTGTAGGATTATTAATCAGGCTTTTTTCAGTATCAATGTGTCTCAGGAATAGAGAGACCCAAGGAGAGGGAAAGAGATGGGAGAACAAATAGTTGGTGTAGCCATCAGAACATATGCAACATTGATTAAGTTAGCTATTTTATATAGGCTTGGATTGTGGCACCCCAAAACAATTACATGGTTACATCAAAGATCAGTGATTGCACATCATCATAACAGATATAATAATGAAGAAGCTTGAAATACTACAAGAATTATCACAGTGTTACACAGAGACATGAAGGGAGCACATGCGTTGGAAAAATAGCACCAATAGACTTGCTCACCACAGGATTACCACAAATCTTCAATTTGTAAACAACTCATCTGCAAAGCACAATAAAATGAAGTATGCCTATACTCGGTTGCTCTTCGTATGTCTTAGAAGTTTTAACTGCATACTGGACCTTTTGTATAAGATAAGGGTAGAGAATGAACTAGGTAATACTTCTTTTATTTTTCTTAAAGAGGGCATTTCTTTCCTCCATTAGGTAGCTAAGGTGATCATTCAAATTTCACAGTGAATCAAGCTGAGCTAGGGCTAAGCAGCAGCTTTAATTAATTTCATTTTACCTCTGGATTCAAATGAGATTAAGGAAATTTGACTCTTAACCCAACCCTTAACTTTCTGTATCTTTTAGGTGAGGAGTTGATTTCTTTGATTTTAGCAAGAATTCAGGTGGGAGACAGTTGGGTTGAAGATGAAATTAATTTACTTTACCTCTGGATTGCAACTGCACCAGGGCTCTGGAACCCAAGCACCACACAACATTGGGAGATCTCTTTCTGCCTCTCACTGTGTGCCCACCAGCTCTTAGTAAGATTCTCTTGTGGTATTACATATAATTGTTAGGCCAAGAGATTTGTTTTTACACTTGGGACTCTTTCAGATTCTAGTTAATCATACCAGTCCACAGTCTTACTACAAGTTTGGCTTGTTTCGGAATCTTTCCATGTATGGGAGACTTTCTTTTCTGCCCACTTGTACCCAGAAAGGCAATTGATTCATTGTAGCTAGAAACAGGCTTTTGTTTCTCTATCAAGAACTCATCCTTCTTCAGAAGTTGGATCACTTAGAATTCTTGATATTTATTTACTGCTCTTTTGTGGCTTTACAGAAAAGTATGAAGTTTAGTTTACCTGGTATTTTCTTGTTTTGAGGAGAGCAGTGGTCTTTTGGCATCAGCTGCATTCAAAACAGATTGGAACTCTTCAGAATGATGGCATTAAGATTCTTTGGCCTTCTGCATTCAACCTTCCTTTTCAACCTCATCTCTTTTTATTCTTTTAACCAAACCACAGTACCTCTCTTTCATTCCCATAGCACATTGTATACTTCCATTCCTTTGTTCCTTCTGCCTTTGTTGTCTTTCTTCTTCTCATCTTACAACTTTGTCCTTTAAAACCCAACTCACATGACACCTCTTCTGTGCCGCAGATCCTCTTACTACACTGTACCTACCTTTACTCATGTATTTTTCACATTATATTGTGATGGTTTATATTATATGCTGCCTCTTTTAAACTAAGGACTTATCTACCTTACCAGGCATGCCTTCACCTGAAGATGCTAATATAGTTCAAAGTGATGCTATAGTCCTTATTTAGTTAAAGTAACAACTTTCTAGTCTGAAAAAAAAGACTATGCATCTCTTCAACAGAACAAGATAGTTTTAAAAGTAGTAATGTGGGAAGATCTCTAAGATATGGTCGATGTTATGTTTTACCATTTGTATTTAGAAAAACGGCTGTATATGTACTTTATTATTTATTTATTTATTTTGAAACAGGCTCTCATTCTGTTACCCAGGCTGGAGGTCAGCGGTGCGATCTCCACTCATTGCAACTCCTGCCTCCCAGGTTCAAGTGATTCTCCTGACTCAGCCTCCTGAGTAGCTGGGATTACAGGTGCATGCCACCATGCCCAGCTAATTTTTTCTTTTTTTTTGAGACAGTCTTGCTTGCCCTGTTGCCTGGACTGGAGTGCAATGGCACAATCTCAGCTCACTGTAACCTCTGTCTCCTGGGTTACAGTGATTCTCTTGCCTCAGCCTCCTGAGTAGCTAGGAGTACAGATGCCCACCACCATGCCAGCTAATTTGTATTTTTAGTAGAGACAGGGTTTCACTATGTCGGCCAAACTGTCTCGAACTCCTGACCTCGTGATCCACCTGCCTCAGTCTCTGAAAGTGCTGGGATTACAGGCATGAGCCACCACACCTGGCTGATTTTTATATTTTTAGTAGAGATGGAGTTTCACCACATTGCCCAGGCTGGTCTCGAGCTGCTGATCCGCCCACCTCAACCTCCCAAAATGCTGGAATTACAGGTGTGAGTCATTGCACCTGACCTGTATATGTATTTTTTTTAAGTAAATAAGTAGAGACTTTTCAAGGACGAAGATCAGATCATTTGCATTTTGTAGCCTGAGCGCCAAGCTTAATACTTGACAATTACTTGATACCCAATAAAATTATTATTATTAGCAAAATAAACCTTACATGTAGAGAAATAATATGCCAAGAAAAGGTATATTCAAATATGAGGCTCTTGGAGTTATGGCTCAGCTCACAAGGATTCTGCCATAGATGAGAAATGCTCCATTACCCAGAGGTGAACCCCCAGAGGTTGTGGCAGCATTCATGACTGTGTATGAGTCTGGGCTCAGTCGGGGACAGATTGAGTCTCTGTTTAAATATTTTAGGAAGGAGGGGTTTAATATATTAACTAAGGCTTACACAGATGTGAGAGGACTAGAGAAGTGAACGTCTGCACACTTTTTATTGTATACTGGACATGTCGTTTAAAATAGGAGTAGGGAATGAGATACAGCTATGGTTGGAAGACCAGAGGAATAGGTATTGATGAGCAAAACTTAAGCTCTAGAGTGGGCAGAGAAGTGCTACAAAACTGCTTTTCACTGCCAAAGTAGGACTCAGTGTGGGAGCCCAAGGAAATGTCTGTGAAGCCTGCCATGGGGATAAAGTGGAGCTTTATTGAACATTTGATTAATTAAATATTCATCATTCCATTTGAAAAAAATTATTCATTGTTTATCTGACATTCAAATTTAGGCATCCTATGTTTTGTTTGTTTGTTTTTGCTAAATTTGGCAAGCCTATTTAAAAATTTTTTGTTTGATATTAATATAGCTACCCCCAATTTTTTTTGTTATAATTTCCCTAGTATATCTGTTTTGTTTTGTTTTGTTTTGAGACCAAGTCTCACTGTGTCACCCAGGCTGGAGTGCAGTGCTGCAGTCTCAGCTCACTGCAGCCTCTGCCTCCCTGGTTCAAGTGATTCTCCTGCTTCAGCCTCCTAAGCAGCTGGGACTACAGGTGCATGCCACTATGCCCGGCTAATTTTTGTATTTTTAAGTAGAGATGGAGTTTTGCCATGTTGGCCGGGATGGTCTCGATCTCCTGACCTCATGATCCGCCCACCTTGGCCTCCCAAAGTGCTGGGATTACAGGCATGAGCCACAGTGCCTGGCCCTAGTATATCTTTTTCTATTTTATAAACTTCATTGTTTCCAAGTCTTTGTGTTTTAATTTTTAATAGCTAGCCTATAGTTAGAATTGTAGATCGTCTAATCTTACCTATGTTGTTTTTCTAACAAGCATAGGGCTTTTACATTTATTGGGATTGCAGACCTATTGTCCCCTTTTTTAAAACCTATATTTTCAAATGCTTTTTATTTTTCCCACTTCTTTGTACTTTTTCTGCCTCCTGTTTTCTTTTTGTGTGATTTAAAACATTCCATCTTCCCTTATTACTATTTTCGATATCACACATATTTTTTTCTTTTGTTAACCTTTAAATATTACTGTCAGGCCAGGTGTGGTGGCCCACACCTGTAATCCCAACATTTTGGGAACCCAAAGCAGGTGTATCACCTGAGGTCAAGGTTTCCAGACCAGCCTGGCCAACATGGTGAAATCTTGTCTCTACTAAAAATACAAAAATTAGCCAGGCAGGGTGGTAGGCACCTGTAGCCACAGCTATTTCAGAGGCTGAGGCAAGAGAATTACTTGAACGCATAGGCAGAAGTTGCTGTGAGTCAAGATTGCCCCATTGCACTCCAGCTTTGGCAACAGAGCAAGACTGTGTCTCAAAAATAAATAAATAAGTAAACAGACACAAATAAATAAATAAATAAATAAATAAATAAATAAATAAATAATTACTGTTTAAACTCTACTTGATAAAGTTATTCAGTATTTTTAAATCCACACACAGACATTCTAACTCTGGTAACCATCCTTTTAATGCTATGCTATTACTGTTCAGTGCTAGCATACTTGTCTAAAGTTTTTTTCTTTTTAACACTATATATTAGACACGATCATTACTGTTACTTTATATGGACAGTATTATGTTTATGTATATGTTTACCATTTCTCTTGTTCACAATTACTTCTTGCATCTAAGATCATCTTTCTCAGATTGGTTTCCTTTTTTTGCCCCCACATACATTCTGTAGAAGTTCCTTGCTCTGTCTAATTCCAGGCTAGAGTGCAGTGGTGTGATCTTAGCTCACTGTAGCCTCCGCCTCCCAGGTTCAAGTGATTCTCCTGCCTCAGCTTCCCCAGTAGCTGGGACTATAGGTGCCTGCCACCATGCCTGGCCAATTTTTGCATTTTTGGTAGAGATGGGGTTTTACCATATTGGCCAGGCTGGTCTCCAACTCCTAACTGTGTGAACCACCCACCTCAGCCTCCCAAAGTGCCGGGATGGGATGACAGGCATGAGCCATTGTGCCCAGCCTAGAAGTTTTTTTAGTAAAGGCAAATTGATGGTAGACTCAGACTTTGCATATTTTGGAATATTTTTACTTCACTGTAATTCTTGAAATGTTTTGTTGAAGAGACTAGGTTTTAGTAATCTTCCATCAGCACCTTGAAGATATTTTAACACCTTCTGGATCCCAGTTTTGCAATTGAGAAGTTACTATCAGCGTAGTTGCTATTTCTTTATGGGTGATCTTTACTCTCTGGTTTTTCAGGTCTTCTTTATATAACTGTATTCTCCAATTTTACTACAATGTAGCTACATGTGCCTTTTCTTATTTGTTTTGTATATTTAGATGATTTTCTATATTTCATTAGTTCTGGAAAACTGTTGGCTATTTTTAAAAATATTTCTGCTCCTCCATTCTGTTTTGTCCTTTGAACTCCAGTTAGTTGAAAGTTAAAATATAGCATTCTGTCCTCCAGATATTTTAACAACTCTTTCAGATTTTCTGCCTTCTTATCTCTATCTGCTAGATAATTTCTTTAGATCAGTTGTTGAGTGATTCACTCATTCTTTCTTCATATGTTTCATCTGCCCTTTAATGTATCCAGTGTGTTTTAATTTTAAAAATTATATTTTTGGTTATTTTTAGCCTGCCTGTTACTTTTAAAAAATACTCTTTTGTTCCTTTTAAAACATCAAAAATTGATCTGAAGAGTTTCAGCAGTTGAACAATTCCTAGATCTTTATTATCAGCTAGTTCTACTTGTTTTCTTAGAGAAGATAGATATCATCCCTAAATTTTCTGTTATCTTGCCTTGTTATTGAATCAAAGTAGCTAAATTTGATAGAAGTTCAGTGTTGCATTGTCCAGATACACAGTTTTGAGATTTGAAAGCTTGAATAAGTGCCAGTGACTTCATTGAAATGCTTTACATATTTTTCACCTAATATATTTTGAATTTCAACAAGTGACACATTCTCTTAAATATTGACTTGGTAGGCAAGTGAGCATAATAAGCTTCATCTTGTAGTGAAATTTCATTGGTCATGTTTCATAATTGGATGGCGTGTCCAAACTATTGCTGGTAGCTTTCTGTTTTCCCATCATTTGTCAACCCAGAAATATTTATTTTTCTTTCCAAGGAGGCATTAGCAGTACTCTGGAAGCTTCCCTACTAATCTTCCAAATTATTTCCTCCTCCTCTTTACTCTGTCCTGAATCAAAAATCATTCATGCTTCCTGGTAGCACCCAATCCAGAACAAACCCAGGATCACCTAACTAAAACCTGAATCATATAATAGTCTTTTCTAATACTCTTTTGCTGAGACATTCCACAATTTCCAATTATATGTGTTATCCCTTGCTGAAGTGAATAATGGACTCAACATGATCAACTACAGGTATGTCTCTGGTAGTCTTTGGCTGGGAGCATTGACAATATTCATTTGTGTCTGGTTTCTTTCTTTAAACATTTGTTAAGATTCATGTTGTTGCATGTAGCAGTAGTTTGTTCAGTTTTGTTATTTAATATTATGCTGTAATTACATAACTACCTGGAGTTTTTTTTCTAGTTTGGCCTTGTTTTAATGTTGATACACAGTATCTGTACATATCATTTGGTGAACATGAATAATGCTTTTTTGTTGGGAATATGCCTGGGAGTTATATTGGGAGTCCCCAAGACCACTCATAGTAATCAGAAGCTCTTATGATTATGATGATAGTTGATTACAGCAAAAGGATATGAAGTAAAAATCCGCAAAGGGAAAAGGCACATGGGAAAAGTCTAGAAGGAAACAGCTGCTCGCTTTCCAATGTGTCCTCTTAGTGGAGTCAGACAAGACATGTTTCATTTCCCCAGCAACATGTGTGATAACACATATAAAGGGTTTCCAATCAGGGAAGCTCACCTGAGCTTTTGTGTCCAGGGGTCAGTCATGACATAGGCATTTGGTAGTACCTGTGCAACTGACTTGAGGGTCAGGCTCCAGATCCCCAGAGAAAAAGCAGAGCCCACCATAAATCACATTCTTAGCATAAACTATCTGGTTAAACTGGTACAGCATGACACAGGGTCTCAGACACACAAAACATTTCTTAACAGACATAACATTCCATGATAAGAGACAGCCAAGAGCCAGTCCTGAAAACAGGCCTGTCTTGGGAATGTGCAACCAAGTCTGCTGAGTTAATAAACTTTTCCATCAGAGATTGAATATGATGGGTCAAAGGGTATCTGTAGGTGCAAACTGGAGAGATAGTGCCAAAGAGTTTTCCAAAGTGATGATCCCTGTTTACTCTTTAACCAGCATATGTATAAGAACTTCAGTTCTACATTGCCAATACCTTGTACAGTTTCATCTTCTCAATTGTAGTTTTCTTCCCATTGTGTATTAATTCTCATTCTGGTTTAAATTTGTATTTCCTTAGTAACTGAAACTGAGGACCTTTTCATATGTCATTAGCCAGTAGGCTATGTTGTGAAGTGCCAGTTAGATTCTTTGGCTGGTTTTCTTTAAATCATTTGCTTTTTTTCACGTTGATTTTTAGGAATTATTTACATGTTTTGATATATACAGTTTATATGTGTTTCAAATAACTTCTCCCATTTATCTGCCTTGCCTTTTCTCTCTCTTAAGACTGCCTTTTGAAGAATAGAAATTAATTTTAATGCCTAATTTAATCTTTTTCTTCATGTCTAGTGCTTTTGATATAACATTTAATAAATATTTTTCCTAATTAAAGTCCTTGAATATATTCTCCTGTGTTCTCTAATAAAAACTGGATGGCTTTACCTTTCTATTTTAGATCTGTAACCTGCCTGGAATTGATTTTTTTTTATTGTGGTAAGAAATACATGACATAAAATAGACTTTCTTAAACATTTATAACTAACTGTTTATCTCAGTAGTGTTAAACATATTTACAGTGTTGTGAAACAGATTCAGAAACTTCCTAACCTTGAAAAATGGAAAACTGTATACTCATTAAAGAATAAGTCTCCATTCTTCTTCTCCCACCTCCCCTCCCCCTGCTCCTGGCAGTCCCTATTTTACTTTCATCTCTATATAAGTACCTCAGGTGGTGTCAAACTGTATTTGTCTCTTTGTGACTGACTTGAGTTAGCATAATGTCCTCAAGCTTCATCCATGTCATAGCATGTGACAGGACTTCTTTCCTTTTTAAGGCTGTATACTATTTCATTGTATGTCTGTACCACGTTTACTTTATCCATTCATCTGTTGATCAATTTGGGTTGCTTCCAGTTCTTGGATATTGCGAATAGTGCTGCAGTGAACATGATGTGCAAATATATCTTTGAATTCTTGCTTTCTGTTCTTTTGTGTATACTCAGAAGTGGAATTGCAGAATTATATGGGAGTTCCATTTTTAATTTTTTCAGGAATCTGACATACTCTTATTCCATAGCAGCTGCACCATTTTACACTCCTACCAGTACTGTAAAAAGATTCCAGTTTTCCACAGCTCACCCACACTTATTTTCTGGATTTCTTTTATTTTTTGAAATATAATTTTTTATTTATAATGATTTTATCAAATGTACATACAGTTTAAAAATTGCTGAACCTGGCCTTTGCCCTTCAATTTCAACAATCTCTTTATGATGTTTTATTTTTTATTATTTTTTAATTTTTAATTTTTTTAATTTTACTTTAGGTTCTGGGGTACATGTGCAGGTCATGCAGGGTTGTTGCATAGGTGCATACTATATCCAGCATTTCTCCCCATGTTATCCCTCCCCACCCTCTCCATCACCTGCTGTCCCTCCTTAGCACCCCCTCCCAACTGCCCCCGGTGTGTGATGCTCCTCTCCCTGAGTCCACGTATTCTCATTGTTCAACACCCACCTATGAATGAGAACATGCGGTGTTTGGTTTTCTGTTCTTGTGTCAGTTTGCTAAGAATTATGGTTTCTAGATTCATCCAAGTCCCTACAAAGGACACAAACACATCGTTTTTTTATAGCTGCATAGTATTCCACGGTGTATATGTGCCACATTTTCTTTGTCCAGTCTATCATTAATGGGCATTTGGGTTGGCTCCAGGTCTTTGCTGTTGTACACAGGGCTATTATGAACATACATGTGCGTGTATAGACTGATTTATAGTTCTTTGGGTATATACCCAGTAATGAGATTGCTGAGTCAAATGGAATTTCTATTTCTAGATCCTTCAGAAATCACCACACTGTCAACCACAATGGTTGAAGTAATTTACCCTCCCACCAACTGTGTAAGACTGTTCCTATTTCTCCACATCCTCTCCAGCATCTGTTGTCTCCGGACTTTTTTTAATGATCGTCATTCTAACTGGCATGAGAAGGTATCTCAATGCGGATTTGATTTGCATTTCTCTAATGACCAGTGATGATGAGCATTTTTTCATATGTTTGTTGGCCTCATATATGTCTTCTTTTGAAAAGTGTTCATATCCTTCACCCACTTTTTAATGGCGTTGCTTGTTTTTTTTCTTGTATATCTGTTTGAGTTCTTTGTAGATTCTGGATATTAGCCCTTTGTCAGATGGGTAGACTGCAAAAACTTTCCGATTCTGTTGGTTGCTGGATCACTCTAATGGTGGTTTCTTTTGCTATAAAGAAGCTCTGAATTTTAATTAGGTCCCATTTGTCTATCTTGGCTTTTGTTACCATTGCTTTTTGGTGTTTTAGTCATGAAGTCCTTGCCTATGCTATGTCCTGGATGGTTTTGCATATGTTTTCTTGTAGTGTTTTTATGGTGTTAGGTTTCATGTTTAAATCTTTAAATTAGAGTTAATTTTAGTGTAAGGTGACAGGAAGGGGTCCAGTTTCTGCTTTCTGCCCATTACTAGCCAGTTTTCTCAACACCATTTATTAAACATGGAGTCCTTTCCCCATTGCTTGTTTTTGTCAGGTTTGTCAAAGATCAGATGGTTGTGGATGTGTGGTGTTGCTTCTGAGGCCCATTGGTCTATGTCTCTGTTTTGGTACCAGTACCATGCTGTTTTGATTACTGTAGCCTTGTAGTATAGTTTGAAGTCCAGCAGTGTGAAGCCTCCAGCTTTGTTCTTTGTGCTTAGGATTGTCTTGGCTATGCAGGCCCTCTTGTGATTCCATATGAAGTTTAAAGTGTTTTTTTCCAGTTCTGTGAAGAAGGTCATTGGTAGCTTGTTGGGGATAGTGTTGAAACTATAAATTACTTTGGGCAGTATGGCCATTTTCACGATATTGATTCTTCCTAACCATGAGCATGGAAAGTTTTTCCATCTGTTTGTCTCCTGTCTTATTTTGTTGAGCAGTGATTTGTAGTTCTCCTTAAAGAGGTCCTTTGGTAATCCTCCCTAACTCATTCTATGAGACGAACAGCATCCTGATACCAAAACCAGGCAGAGACTCAAATAAAAAAGGAAACTTCAGGCCAATATCCATGATGAACATCGATGCAAAAATCTTCAGTAAAATACTGGGAAACCGAATGCAACAGCACATCCAAAAACTTAATTCATCACGATCAAGTAGGCTTCATCCCAGGGATGCAAGGCTGCTTCAACATATGCAAGTCCATAAATGTAATCCATCACATTAATGGAACCAAAGACAAAAACCACATGATTATCTCAGTAGATGCAGAGAAGGCCTTTGACAAAATTCAATAACCTTTCATGCTAAAAACTCTCAATAAACTAAATGTCAATGGAACATATCATAAAATGATAAAAGCTATTTATGACAAACCAACAGTCAATATGATGCTGAATGGGCAAAAGGTGGAAGCATTCCCTTTGAAATCAGGCACTAGATAGGTATGCCCTCTCTCAACACCCCTATTCAATATAGTATTGGAAGTTCTAGCCAGAGCAATCAGGCAAGAAAAATAAATAAAGCATATTCAATTAGGAAAGGAGGAAGTCAAACTGTCTCTATTTGCAGATGACATGATTGTATATTTAGAAGACCCTATCATGTCAGCCCAAAATCTTCTCAAACTGATAAGCAACTTCAGTAAAATCTCAGGATACAAAATCAATGTTCAGAAATCACAAGCATTCATATATACAAATAACAGACAAACAGAGAGCCAAATCAAGAGCGAGCTCCCATTCACAATTGCTACAAAGAGAATAAAATACCTAGGAATACAACTAACAAAGGATGTAAAGGACCTCTTAAAGGATTTCTTTTTAATAGTAGCCATTCTGTTGGATATGATATGGTAACTCATTATGGTTTTGATTTGCATTTCTCTGATGATTAGTGATGTTGAGCATTTTTTCATATGCTTGTTGTCCATTTATGTATCATCTTTGGGGAAATGTCTATTCTAATACTTTGTCCATTTTTTAATTGGGTTATTTGATTTTTTGTTGTTGAATTGTAGGGGTTCTTTACATATTCTGAATATTAACCCCATAGCAGATGTACAGTTTGCAAATTTGTGTTTCTTTAGAGCTGATTTCTTTCATTTTGTTTTGATTCTTTGATTGGGCCATCTTTCCCCATTTCTTCATGTACCTTGTGATCTTCTGTTGAGATTTGGGCATTTGAAACAGCAACTCTCTCTCCCGTTCTTTACAGACTGGCTTCATTCAGGGAAGACCTTTACCGTCAGTCTCCCTAAAGGTTCTAAGGCCTCTCAAACCATTTCTCAATTGCCAAGTCACACTGCAAGTGTCCTAGAGAAGGGACTGGAAAACCACGCCACTTTTACCATTTGTAACTGGGATGATTTCATATTATGGGTTGTATTTCAGTAAGAGACAAATAATACGCTTGTCCCTCAGTACTCATGAAGTATTTGTTCCAGGACCCCCAGAGGATATCAGAAGCCACAGATGCTCAAGTTTCTTACATAAAATGGCATAGTAGTTGCATATGACCTACCCACATTCTCGTTTACTTTAATTCATTTCTAGGTTACATATGATACCTAATACAATGTTATGTAAATAGCTGTTACATTGTTTTTAAAATATGTATTATTTTTTATTGTTGTATTGTTATTTTTATTGTTTTTTTCCAAATATCTTTGATCCATGGTTCATTGAATCTATAGATATGGAACCTGGAGATACAAAGAGCTGACTACGTAACTGTTTGTTCTGATGTCAGTTTGGTAAGTTGTGTTTTCCAAGAGTGTGTCTGTTTCTTCTGATTCCTCAAATTTATTGGCAAAAAATGCATATTTTCCTCTTAATTGCCTTTTTAAAAATTGAGTTGATGTTTACATAACATACAATTAATCTTTTACAGAGTGAATTCAGTGGAATTTAGTTCATTCACACTGTTGTACAATCACCACCTCTCTTCATTTCCAATACTTTTATATTCTTTAAGTAACCATCCCCCATTCCACTCTCCCCTCACTCTGTAGAAACCTCTGATCTGCATTCTGTCTCTATGGACCTGTCTATTTTGGATACTTCAGGAATTATACAGGATGTGTCCTTTTCTGTCTGTCTTCTTTCACTTAGAATAGTATTTTTGAGGTTCATATGCTCTTTTGAAGTTGAATAATAGTCCATTGTATGTATACCACATCTTGTTTCTCTTTTTGTCTATTGATAGACATTTGGGTTGTTTTCACCTTTTGGCTGGTATAAATAATGCTACTCTGAGTGTTTATATACAAGTTTCTGTGTGGACATATGCTTTCATTTCTCTTTTATATATACCTAAGAGTAAAATTGCTGATTCACGTGGTCATTTTATGCTTAACTTCTTGAGGAACTGCCAAACTATTTTCCACATTAGTAGTACCATTTTATCATTTTGTTCCTCCCCTCCCCTCTTTTTTCTAGAGTCGGGGGATGAAGTTTTGCTCTGTTGCCCAGGCTGGAGTGCAGTGGTGCAATATCAGCTCACTGCAATCTCCGCCTTCTGGTTTCAAGTGATTCTCCTGCCTCAGCCTCCTGAGTAGCTGAGATTACAGGTGTCTGCCACGCCTGGCTAATTTTTGTATTTTTAGTAGAAATGAGGTTTTACCATGTTGGCCGGGCTGGTCTCAAACTCCTGACCTCGTGATCTGCCTGCCTTGGCCTCCCAAAGTGCTGGGATTACAGACGTGAGCCGCTGCGCCCAGCCCTTTTTTATTTTTATTTTTTGAGACAGTTTCACTCTGTCACCCAGACTAAAGTACAGTGACATGATCACAGCTCACTGCAGCCTCAACCTTCCAGGCTCAACCTTCCAGCCTCAACCTTCCAGGCTCAAGCATTCCTCCCACTTGAGCATCCCAAGTGGCTGGGACTACAGGCACACACCACCGCATCTGAGTAATTTTTGATTTTTTGGTAGAGATGAGGTCTCACTGTGTTGCCCAGGCTGGTCTTGAATTCCTGGGCTCAAGTTATTTTCAAACCTCTGCCTCCTGAAGTTCTCGGATTATAGGCATGAGACACTGTGCCCAGCCAGTAGTATCATTTTATATGCCCAATAGCAACACACAAGAGTTTCTATTTCTTCACATCCTCATCACCACTTATTTTCCATTAATAAGAAAAAAATTCTAGCTATCCTATTAGATGTGAAGTGATATGTCAAATTTTGGTTTCAATGTGCATTTTCTTAATGACCAGTCAATCTGAACAACTTTTCAAATGTTTGTTGGCCAATTGTATCTCTTCTTGTAGAAACATCTGTTCAAATTCATTGTCCATTGTAAAAATTGGCTTGTTTTTTTGTCGTTGAGTTATATGAGTTATTTATATATTCTTATACCAAACCGTTATCAGATATGATTGCAATTTTTTTCATACTCTGTAGATTGTCTTTTCACTCTCTTGATAATATCTTTTGATGAACAAAGGTTTTCATTCTTATGAAGCCCAATTTTTCTTTTTTGAGATGGAATTTCACTCTTGTTGCCCAGACTGGAGTGCAATGGGGCGATCTCGGCTCACTGCAACCTCTACTTCCCAGGTTCAAGTGATTTTCCTGCCCCAGCCTCCCAAGTAGCTGAGATTACAGGGTTGTGAAACTATGCCCAGCTAATTTGTATTTTTAGTAGAGACAAGGTTTCTCCATGTTGGTCAGGCTGGTCTTGAACTCTCGAGGTGATCCATTCACTTTGACCTCCCAAAGTTCTGAGATTACATGCTTGAGCCACCGTGCCCTGCCATAAAGTCCAGTTTAACTTTTTTTCTTTTGTTGCTTATGCTTTTGCTATCAAATCTAAGAATCCATTGCCATATCAAAGTCATGAGGATTTATTCCTGTGTTTATTTGTAGTAGTTTTATATTTCTAGGTGTTAAGAGTTAGGACTTAGATCCATTTGAAGTTAATTTTTCTAAATAGAGAAGCAGGGATTTAACTTTATTCTCTTATATATCATTATCCAATTGTCCCAGCACCATTGTTAAAGAGGCTATTCTTTACTACCTACTGTGGTTTTGACACTCAGGTCAAAAATCCATTGGGTGTAGATGTTTGGGTTTATTTCTGTAACTGCATTTCACTTTCTGGAACCTTTCCTATTTGTATGCCTTTTATCATCATCATCATCTCCTCCTTCTCTTCCTACTCCTCCTCCCCTTCTTTCTCCTCCCTCTTTCCTTCTCCCATGTCCCTCCTCATCCTTCCTCCTTCCTCCTCCTCCTTCCTTCTTTTTCTTTTCTTCCTTTTTTTTTCTTAATTGCTTTGGTTGGGACTTCCAGTACAAAGTTGAACAGCAGTGCAAAGAGCATTCCTGCCTCATTCCTGACCTTAGTAGAAAGCTTTCAGTCTTTCACTTTTATATTAAGGTTAGATGTGGATTTTTGTTTTTTGAGATGGAGTCTCACTCTGTAGCCCAAGCTAATGTGCAGTGGCTCGGACTCACTGGAACCTCCGCCTTGGGAGCTCAAGTGATTCTCGTGCCTCAGCCTCCTGAGTAGCTGTGACTCCAGGCACACACCACCATGCCTGGCTAATTATTTTTATTTTTATTTTTATTTTAGTAGAGACAAGGTTTCCCCATGTTGACTAGGCTGGTCTTGAATTGCTAAGCTCAGGCATCAGCCACCTGGGCCTCCCTAAGTGCTAGGATTACAGGCATGAGCCACCATGCCTGGCTCACTGTGGATTTTTAAATAAACGCCCTTTATCACGTTAAAGAAGATTTTTCTGTTCTTAGCTAGCTGAGTGTTTTATTGTGAAATGATGCTGAGTTTTGCCCAGTGTTTTTTCTGTGTGTATTTAGATGATGTGTTTTTCTTTATATTTTATTATTATATATTACCCTGGATGATTACCTTACATGGCACCACCCTAGCATTCCTAAGATAAATCCAAATTGGGCTCCACTGAAACTAAAAACTTTTCCCTTATAAATGTTATGAAGAAAGTGAAAAGATGGCTGGGTGTGGTGGCTTATGCCTGTAATTCCAGCACTTTGGGAGGCCCAGGAGGGTGGATCCTTTCAGGTCGGGAGTTCAAGACCAGCCTAAACAACATGGTGAAACCGTGTCTCTACTAAAAATACAAAAATTAGCCAGCTGTGGTGGTGCATGCCTGTAATCCCAGCTACTCAGGAGGCTGAGGCAGGAGAATCACCTGAGCCCAGGAGGTGGAGGTTACAGTAAGCTGAGATAGGGCCACTGTACTCCTGTCTGGGTGACAGAGTGAGACCCTGCCCCCCCAAAAAAACAAAAAACAAAAACAGAAACCAGAAAGTGAAAAGACAACCCACAAATGTTATCTAGAGATTAGTATCCAGAATATATAAAGAATTCTTACAACTTAAACAATAAGAATTTGCATTTACCAACTAGTAGTTTCAGTCAGCCAGAGTTGGTTTCTCTTGAATCATTCAATTTTTGGTGAATCAAAACTATCATCAGATAATGCTTCACACCCACTAAGATGCTTATAATAAAATTTAAAAAATATGGGAAATAGTATGGTAGTTCCTTGAAAAATTATAGAATTACTATTTGATCTAGCAATTCTACTTCTGTGTATATATACAAAAGAGTTCAAAGCAAGGACACATATGTTTGTACACAAGTATTCATAGCAGTACTATTCACAACAGTCAAAAGGTTGAAACAAACTAAATGTCCATCTACAGATGAATGGATAAACAAAATGTTCTGTAAATAGATGGATAGATAGATCACAAAGGAATGAAATGCTGATACATGCTACAACATGGATGAACCTTGAAGACACTGTGGTAAGTGAAATAAACCAGGCACAAAATGATAAATGTACAATTTAACTTATGGGATACATGCAAATTCATAGAGACAGAAAGTAGAATGCAGGTTATTAGGGGTGGGGTATGATTCCATTTCTGTAAAGTTCAGAGTTACTTTTACAGAAGAAAGGACCCATTATGACTAGAAGGAGCCACAAGGGAGGCCACTGGGTCATCTTCTATTTCTCAATCTGTGTTTACTCCGTAGAATTTCATTGAGCTGTTCAGCTGTGGTTTGCCAATTTTCCTTTATATGCTATACTTTTATTAACATCTACTTAAAATGGAAATAAAAGATATCTGGATTTCAGCTTTTAAATGCTGGTGCAAAGATAGTCATTTTTGGCTGGGTGTGGTGGTTCACACCTGTAATCCTAGCACTTTGGGAGGCTGAGGCAGGTGGATCACCTGAGGTCAGGAGTTTGAGACCAGCCTAGTTCACATGGTGAAACTCTGTCTCTACTAAAAATACAAAAGTTAGCTGGACATGGTGGCAGGTTCCTGTAATCCCAGCTACTCAGGAGGCTGAGGAAGGAGAATTGCTTGAACCCGGGAGGTGGAGGTTTTGTAAAGATCGTGCTACTGCACTCCAGCCTGTTTAAAGAAAAATATTTCTTATAAAAAAAAAAAAAAAAAAAAAAAAAAAAGGAACACAAGACAAAGCACTCATATCTGAAACGTGGTTTATATAGAATTATATAGAATGTTCTTCCAGAAAAAAAAATCCAGATTAAGATTATTCGTTTTGAAAATGTACTCTGTTCTTTCTTATATCAAAGTCTTGATGTTGGCTGCTGGAGAGAACTTCTTAGGTATTCTACCTGTATTAGTCCATTTTCATACTGCTATAAAGAACTGCCCAGGATGGGGTAATTTATAAAGGAAAGAGGTTTAATTGACTCACAGTTCATCATGGCAGGGGAGGCCTTAGGAAACTTAACAATCATGCTAGAAGGTCAAGAGGAAGGAAGACACTTTCTTCACAAGTCAGGAAGGAAAAGTGGAACGTGAAGGATGAAGAGCCTCATAGAAAAGCATCAGATCTTGTGGGAACTCATTATCACGAGCATGGGGAAACCTCCACCATGATTCAGTGACCTCCACCTGGTCTTTCCCTTGACACGTGGGGATTATGGGGATTACAGTTCAAGATGAGATTTGGGTGGGGACACAAAGCCTAACTATATCATTATTATTTTTCTTTTTTTGGATACCTGGATTTTTTTTGTTGTTCCCTAATGGACATTTTAAAGTATAATCAGGCAAATGAGAATACTGTACAATGGTTTTAAACAATTTTTTAAGTTTTTTTTCCAAGTTGGGATTTCCCAGTGTTTCCTAGGTTGGTCTCAAACTCCTTGTCTCAGGTGATTTTCCCACCTCACCCTCCTAAGTAGCTGGGACTACAGATATGTGCCACTGCACCTAACTATCTATACAGTGTTTTTAATTTTTCTTAAAGTAAAACTTCTTTCATTTTTTTCTTGCAAGAATTTAATAGAATGATAGAATGAATGCCAGTATCATAGAGTGTTGTATCAGCAGGTTCCAATCAGGGAGGCTCCAACAGAGTCACTTTTTCTGTGTCTTTATGTTCAATTTGTGCTGTCAATTTGTTTCAGAGACTCCTGTATCAACTGTAAAGATGGAGATGACTCTGAAAGCATCTCATACATTCTTCTTTTCTCCACATGTCTGTTTGTTCTTCCATCCAGGATATAAAGATAATTAAGACTCCACCTCTCAGCCAGGCACAGTGGCTCATGCCTGCAATCCCAGCACTTTATGAGGCCAAGGTGGGCGGATCACGCGGTCAGGAGATTGAGACCATCCTGGCTAGCATGGTGAAACACCATTTCTACTAAAAATACAAAAAATTAACCAGATGCAGTGGCACATGCCTGTAATTCCAGCTGCTCAGGAGGCTGAGGCAGGAGAATCACTTGAACCCAGGAGGTGGAGGTTGCAGTGAGCTGAGTTCACACCACTGTACTCCAGCCTGGGCAACAGAATGAGACTCTGTCTCAAAACAAAACAAAACAAAACAAAAAAAACTCTAGCTCTTTCCTTAAGTTCAGTGAAGAAGATAGATTTACAGTTAATGGTGATTTAGTATGATAACTGCTATAAGAGCAGGACATTCATAATGCCCTGTGAGGACAGAGAGGGCACTACTGTATTCTCATGTTTAAAGGATAAGTAAAAATTCCCCAGTTTGAGAAAAGAGGGGAAAAGCACTCCAGTGAGAGGAAATTGATGAAATTACTGTTGACTTTACTGGTATATATTAACTGACTTTCAGTGTCTCTGAAAACTTGATTTGGGACTATTTTCTTTGAACAGAAATAATTGTATTTCTTCCTGATAAATGTCCTGTGGTCAAATAATATGATTTCTTGATCATTCTGCACACTAAATTTTTCCCCCCAGGATGCCTTAATGCTAAATTTCCTCTATATTACTTTCTGTAAGAGGAAGAGGTTTCTGTTTCACAGTCACAACACATTCCCCATTTAATTCACATTCCAATAATATTGTCCAACTTCATCGAAAACTTGATACACTGAACCATTTCTTTTTCTTAAAAGAAATAGAATACTTCTTAAATTCTTTCTACTGTTGGAATAGAAAGAATGTCATGCTTCTGGACTGATTAATGTTTTTCTTCTTTATATAAGAAATTATGACATTTATTCAGTTGTTTGTAGGCAGCACAAGAGTGTTGAACTTTCCAAGAACTCAGTCTGAGATTTGCAAAGCTGCCAAAATATTTTGAAACAAATGAAAATACATAAATATGCATATTATCAGCTGTTTTACAGCATTTATGTTTTAGAGATAATGGGTGTCTAGTGGGCCACAAGAGCCCAGGGGGATTAAAGATGGAAATTTCAAACTCTAGATCCCTTTTTGTGTAATTATATCTGGCTGGAGTTATGTGTTTTCTCTGCTTGTGAAACTGTCAAGTCATAATTCTTCAAAGGGGAATGTTTAATGAATTATTAAAAAGTAATAAATTATATTACTAAATAAATAACAGCAGGCCAAGCATAGACCAATGATGAAAGTTTGTCAGAAACTAAGGCTTCTGATTAATTCTGTGCTCTGGAGTATAATTGGAAGGAAGGATTATATTAGAGTTTACAATGAGTTTACAGAAAGAAAGGAGAAGGGTAAATTAGATTTAGTTCACAGTAAATCTGAATTCAAAACTCCTGGTTGTTAAGACTAGTCTTTTAACCTTTTGAGTTAAAAAATGTATATATACAGCTGGGTGCAGTGGTTCATGCCTGTAAGTCTAACACTTTAGGAGGCTAGTGTGGGTGGATTGCTTGAGCCCAGGAGTTTGAGTCCAGGTTAGGCAAAATGGCAAAACCCTGACTCTACAAAAAATACAAAAATTAGCTAGGTGTGGTGGCAGGCACTTGTAGTTCTAGCCACTCAGGAGGCTGAGGTGGTAGCATCACCTGAGCCTGGGAGGTCAGAGCTGCAGTGAACTGTGATTGTGCCACTGCACTGCAGCCTGGGCAAAAGAGTAAGACCCTGTCTCAAAAAAAAAAAGTGTGTGTGTGTGTGTGTGTGTGTGTATGTGTTGAAGAAAACCATGAGAAAAAGCAAAAATTTAGAGTCTATAACGCATAAAGTAGTGCTAAGCACATAGTTTAGTCATGGGTACATATTTCTGGAGATGATCTAAAGACCTATTTTTTAAAAATTGATTTTAGTTAAATTGATGGTTAGCAAATCACAGCCTGCAGGCTAAACTATCATCCATTTCCTCTCCTTCCTTCCTTCTTTCCTTCCTTCCTTCCTTCCTTCCTTCTTCTTTCTTTCTCTCTCTTTCTTTCTTTCTTTTTCTTTCTTGTTGATTTTTTAAGATAGAGTCTTGCTCCGTTACTCAGGCTGGAGTGCAGTGGTGCAATCTCAGCTCACTGCAACCTCTATCTTCCTGGGGTTCAAGCAATTCTCCTGCCTCATCCTCCTGAATAACTGGGATTATAGGTGCATGCCACCATGCTTGGCTAAGTTTTGTATTTTCAGTAGAGAATGGGGTTTTATCATGTTGCCCAGGCTTGTCTTGAACTCCTGAGCTCAGGCAATCTGCCTGCCTCAGCCTCCCAACGTGCTGGAATTACAGGCTTGAGCCATCACACCCTGGCCCTATTATATATTTTGGTATACAAAGTTTTGTTAGAACACGCTATGCTCAATCACTTATATGTTTTGTGTGTCTGCTTTTGTCCTGCAGCAGTAGAATTGAGTAGTTGGGACAGATACTGTGATTTATACAACCTAAAATATTTACCCTGGCCTTTGTTACATAGTAGTTTGCTAACCTCTGAGTTTCTTGGTTTTAACCTATTCACAAATTATGTAGGTTTTGTTTGTTTGCTTGTTTGTTTTGAGACAGTCTTACTTTGTCACCCAGGCTGGAATGCAGTGGCATGATCTCGGCTCACTACAACATCTGCCTC
>CAUYLG010004819.1:0-13638 GCA_963573385.1 Cacajao melanocephalus
TCTACATCAACTAATGGGCAAAACAGCCAGCTAGCATTAAATGGCAGTATCAAACTCACATATATCAATATTAATCCCAAATTTAAATGGACTAATGCCCCAATCAAAAGACACAGGCAAATTGGTTAAAAAGCTAAAATATATCAGTATGCTGTATCTAGAACCATCTCACATGCAAGGATACACAAAGACTCAAAACAGAGAGATGGAGGAAGACATACCAACCGAATAGAGAAAAAAAAAAAAAAAAACAGAAACTGCAATTTTCGTCTCTGATAAAACAGACTTTAAAGCAGCAAAGACCATAATAAACAAAGAGAGACATTGCATGGTGGTGAAAGGATCAATGCAACAAGAAGAGCTAACGATCCTAAATATATATGCACCCAATACAGGAGGACCCAGATACATAAGGCAGGTTCTTAATGACTTACAAAGAGACTTAGACTCCCACACAGTAATAGTGGGAGACTTTAACACTATACTGTCAATATTAGACAGATCAACGAGATAGAAAATTAACAAGGATATCCAGGACCTGAACTCAGACCTGGAACAAGTAAACTTAACAATTATTTACAGGACTCTCCACCCCAAATCCGCAAAACGTACATTTTTCTCAGTATCACATTACACCTATTTTAAAAGTGACCACATAATTGGAAGTAAATCACTCCTCAGTAATTGCCTAGCATTTCATAGCTTTAAATAAAATATTGGTTGGCAGCTTGTTTGTTATTTTCATCTCTTATTCCTTCCTGTCTCCATTGTTAAGTACAATTATTGGCATAAAAGAGGCTTTTAATACCCATTTTTAGACTGCATTCTAGCCTGGGCAATAGAACAAGAATCTCGTTCTCTCTCCCTCTTTCTCTTCCTCTTTCATTCTCTCTTACATTCTTTTTTTTCTTTCTTTCACTCTTACTTTCTTTCCTCTCTTTTTCTTTCTTTCAAAAAAAAAAAAAGAAAAGAAAAACACAAGCGTGTGCAAAAGTATTTCTCTGAAACTATTACTCCTAAGTATAGCCCCAACCACTGATATTCATTATAACTATTAACCAGGTAATTTCTGTTTCACAGAGAAAACCAAGGAAGTGGATAATTAGAAACTGTCTGTCACACACTAGCATATTAGACTTACAGAACTCATGAATACGTGCAACACAGCTTTATACAGCCATTCCTTACACAAACGCTCAATATGGCAAAAATGAACACATTCATTCACAGACCCAAGGTACAGCCTCTTAAAAAAAAAAAAAAAGTATTATGATGATGACACAGACAATTGCCTGATAGTACAAAACAACTGTAGAAGAATATATGTGATACATTTACGTAATGTACAGTGTGAAAACCAGTCTGGCTCTTGAAGCAAAGGTTAACAAGGCAATTGGGTTTGATTTTGTTCTCAGAGTGGTTGAAGAAGAAATGGGGTTCTTGGAGACATTAGTCTCCCTTCTCACTATAAGGGTTGGGACTGTGACCCTGAATTCACAGTTTGAACATGGTAAATAGCAGAAGGAGTCCACAAACATATGTCCTTAGTGAATGAAAGGCATAGCCTGACAGATTTCCAGAACTAAGGAATTTTCTGGTGAGAAGCAAGAATGGCACAGTCAATAGGTATGTCAGGGTAAAGAAAACTCTTTCTAAAAAACAAAAATGTCCTGCCTCAATGTCTAAGTCACTGGAAATGGTAAATGTCATACAGAATTCCCTTCACAATGCCAGATTAATTAGGTCATATTCAGCTAGTTATTGTTATTTTTAAATTTAAAACAAATTTCCTAGCAATCCATTTGCAGCACATTTTCGTTGCACATATTGTTGCTTGCCTTACTACTTTATGTTTCAGTCAAATCTGGAGCATTGAATCTGTTATAGGCATAGGAACTTCCTTTTCCCTCAGAATCTCTGCTTTCTCTGACCAAGATTAGGGCTTCCAAATCTTCCCAGCAGGCACAGGAAGCCACTAAACACATATCCTGTTGGGACAGGCTCTGAGGAATGTGAAACCTGGTATAGTGCTTAAGGATGATATCTCCAGGAGTGTGGCAGAAACAATCAATAATAATACTGAAGTTTAGTTTCTTGGGGAATTTGCATTTGATTTAAAAACAGTCACTGTGTGAATATTCTGATTTTTCCAAGAAGTATTTGAGTGAAAGATAAAGTCTAGAAGGACACGGCATGATCTGAGTTTCCTATTTTTATGGTTTTTATGAAATCAAGCTTGAAGCTGCACCAGGCAGGACAGCCAAAACTGATAGGAAAACCATAGCCTTATTGGTCTGAATAACCAAAGGACAGAATTTGGAGCAACCACAGTTGCTGGAAAATGAGGGGAGAAATTTTGGAAAGGAGAACTCCAAAGAGAGAGTATTCCTAATTCTCTGAATAACTTTTGGCCTAACCTCTGGTTGACTCCTGAACTATGTATTTGAGGGCACATGCTAAACATCCCAGTAAAGAACTGAACAGAGAATTTTTAAGTCAGCATTCACTGTAGGGATACAAAGTTTTCAGTATGGATTTACTCAGATTAAGCGCCTGTTAAAACACATGTATACACATGATTAGCACTCTTCAGAGGAATATAATAGAATCCAGAATGCCTACAACTTATTATTCACAATATCCATGAGGTAATTGAAAATTGGCTGACATACAAAGAAACAGGAAAACCTGACTAGTTCCTAAGATGAAAGACAGTTTGTAACCATTCCTGAGATAATCCAAATGTTGGAATTAGTAGACAGAATTTTAAAGCAACTATCTTAAGCAACTATGCTTTTATTTCTCTGCTAAGATCTTTTTGTCGTGAATTCATTGCAATTCTTACAATTCATTGTAATTCTTACAATGAATTCACGACAAAATGATCTTAGCAGAGAAATAAAAGGAGCAAGTAGAGCTGAAGTGAATAATACCATATTTGAAAAATCTACTTGAAGGTTTTAACAATAGAAAGGAGATAATGGAAGAGTTAGTGAACCTGAAGATAAATTGTTAATCTAGAGAACAGAGAGAAAAATTGGGGGCAAGGGAAATGAATAGACCCATGGAATAATATCAGTAAGTCTAGTATACATGTATTTGAGTCCCAGATGGATCAGAGAGAGACAAGAAAGTAGAAAATGTATTTGAAGAAATGGGACAGTGGCTCATGCCTGTAATTCTAACATTTTGGGAGGCCGAAGCGAGTATATCACCTGAAGCCAGGTGTTAGAGACCAGCCTGACCAACATGGCGAAACCTCATCTCTACTAAAAATACAAAAATTAGTCAGGTGTGGTAGTGCATGCCTGTAATTGCAGCTACTTGGGAAGCTGAGGCAGGACAATTGCTTGAATCTGGGAGGTGGAGGTTGCAGTGAGCTGAGATCATGCCATTGCACTCTAGCCTTGATGACAAGCGTGAAATTTTGTCTCAAAAAAAAAAAGAAAAGAAATAGGGACATTGATTTAATAAATGATTTGAATATTATTTGTTAGTAGTGGAATACATAGGGTGGGACATTGGGGGCAGTTCACTCTTGGTCCAGCCAATAGGGGGTACATTTTTTGAAGATAATTTGTAAACAAAATAATAATGACTCAAAGTTAATCTTTTTAAAAATTATCACTCTGTGCTGGCACTTTTAAAGAATAACGATAAAAACGTACTTCTTCCTGCTCAGGAGACTGGCAAGCTGCCAGAATACAAATAGTTTCAGTCTGTAGCTCCCAGCAAGACCAACACAGAAGGCAGGTGATTTCCACATTTCCAACTTAGCCTCCTCTGGTGATACTGGGAAAACAGGATCTGGATGATACCAGGCAAATAGGGTCTCCAGTAAATTCCAGCAGACTTACAGAAGAGGAGGCCTGACTTTAGAAGGAAAACTAACAAGCAGAAAGCACTAACATCGACATCAACAAAAAGGATGCCCATGCAAAAACCCTATTCAAAGGCTATCAGCATCAAAGATCAAAGGTAGATAAATCTACAAAGATGAGGAAAAACCAGCACCAAAAGCCTGAAAATTCCAAAAACCAGAATACCTCTTTTCCTCCAAACGGTCACAACTCCTTGCCAGCAAGGGCACAAAACTGGATGGAGAACTAGTTTGATGCAATTACAGAAGTAGGCTTCAGAAAGTGGGTAATAGCAAACTCCTCTGAGCTAAAGGAGCATGTTCTAACCCAATGCAAGAAAGCTAAGAACCTTGATAAAAGGTTACAGCAACCGCTAACTAGAATAACCAGTTTAGAGAAGAACATAAATTACCTGATGGAGTTGAAAAACCCAGCACAAGAACTTCATGAAGCATACACAAGTATCAATAGCTGAATCGATCAAGCCGAAAAAAGGATATCACAGATTGAAGATCAACTTAATGAAATGAAGCATGAAGAGAAGATTAGAGAAAAAAGAATGAAAAGGAACAAACAAAGCCTCCAAGAAATATGGGACTGTGTGGAAAAACCAAACCTACAATTGATTGGTGTACCTAAAAGTGACAGGGAGAATGGAACCAAGTTGAAAACACACTTCTGGATATTATCCAGGAGAACTTCCCCAAACTAGCAAGATAAGTCAGCATTCAAACTCAGGAAACACAGAAAATACCACTAAGATACCCCTTGGGAAGAGCAACTGCAAGACACATAATTGTCAGACTCACCAAGGTTGAAATGAAGGAAAAAATGTTAAGAGCAGCCAGAGAGAAAGGTCAGGTTACCTACAAAGGGAAAATCATTAGACTAACAGCGGATTTCTCTGCAGAAACCCTACAAGTCCTAAGAGAGTGGGAGCCAGTATTCACCATTCTCAAAGAAGAGAATTTTTAACCCAGAATTCCATATCCAGCCAAACTAAGGTTCATAAGCCAAGGAGACACAAAATCTTTTACAAAGAAGCAAATACTGAGGAATTTTTGTCACCACCAGGCCTCCCTTACAAAAGCTCCTGTAGGAAGCACTAAATATGCAAAGGAAAAACCAGTACCAGCCACCACAAAAACATACCAAAATGTAATGACCAATGACACTGTGAAGAAACTGCTTCAACTAATGTGCAAAATAACCACCTAGTATCATGATGACAGGATCAAATTCATACATAACAATATTAACTTTAAATGTAAATGTGCTAAATGCCCCAATTAAAAGACACAGACTGGCAAATTGGATAAAAACCCACTGGTGTGCTTTATTCAGGAGACCCATCTCATGTGCAGAGACACACATAGGCTAAAAATAAAGGAATGAAGAAATGTTTACCAATCAAAGGGAAAGAAAAAAAAAAGCAGGGGTTGCAATCCTAGTCTCTGATAAAACAGACTTTAAACCAACAAAGATCAAAAAAGACAAAGAAGGGCATCATTAGATAATGGTAAAGGGATCGATGCAACAAGAAGAGCTAACTATCCTAATTATACAGGAGCACCGAGGTTCATAAAGCAAATTCTTAGAGACCTACAAAGAGACTTAGACTCCCACACAATAATAGTGCAAGACTTTAAAATCCCACGGTCAATGTTAGACAGATGAACAAGGCAGAAAATTAACAAGGATATTCAGGACTTGAACTCAGCTCTGGACAAAGAGGACCTAATAGACATCTACAGAACTCTCTATTCCAAATCAACAGATTATACATTATTCTCAGCATCACATAGCACCTATTCTAAAATTGACCACGTAATTGGAAGTAAAACACTCTTAAGCAAATGCTAAAGAACAGAAATCATAACAGTCTCTCAGACCACAGTGGAGTCAAATTAGAACTCAGGATTAAGAAACTCATTCAAAACCGCACAACTACATGGAAGCTGAACAACTTGCTTCCGAATAACTACTGGGGAAATAAAATTAAGGCAGAAATAAATAAGTTCTTTGAAACCAATGAGAACAAAGACACAACGTACTAGAATCTCTGGGACACAGCTAATGCAATGTTTATAGGGAAATTTATAACACTGAATGCCCACATCAAAAAGCAGGAAAGACCTAAAATCGCCACCCTAACATCAAAATTAAAAGAACTACTGAAGCAAGAGCAAACAAATTCAAAAGCTACCAGAAGACAAGAAATAACTAAGATCAGAGCAGTACTAAAGGAGATAGAGACACAAAAAACCCTTCAAAAAAAAAATCAATGAATCCAGGAGTTAGTTTTTTGAAAAGATTAAGAAAATAGATAGATTGCTAGCAAGACTAATAAGGAAGAAAAGAGAGAAGAATCAAATAGACAAAATAAAAAATGATAAAGGGGATATCACCACTGATCCCACAGAAATACAAACTACCATAAGATAATACTATAAATACCTCTATGCAAATAAACTAGAAAATCTAGATGAAATGGATAAATTCCTGTATACATACACCCTCACAAGACTAAACCAGGAAGAAGTCAAATCCATGAATAGACCAATAACAAGTTCTGAAATTGAGGCAGTAATTAATAGCCTACCAACCATAAAAAAGCCTGGTACCAGACAGATTCACAGCCAAATTCTAACAGAGGAGCTGGTACTGTTCCTTCTGAAACTATTTCAAAAATAAAAAAAGAGGGACTCCTCCCTAACTTATTTTATGAGGCCAGTGTCATCCTGATATCAAAACCTGGCAGAGACACAACAAAGAAAATTTAAGGCCATTATCCCAGCTGAACATCAATGCAAAAATTCTCAATAAAACACTGGAGAAACGAATCCAGCAGCACATCAGAAAGCTTATCCACCACAATCAAGTCAACTTCATCCCTGGGATAAAAGGTTGGTTCAACATACACAAATCAATAAATGTAATCTATCACATAAACAGAACCAATGACAAAACCACAAGATTATCTCAATAGATGCAGAAAAGGGTTTCAATAAAATTCAACACCCTTTCATGCTAAAAACTCTCAATAAACTAGGTATTTATGGAACACATCTCAAAATAATGAGAGCTACTTATGACAAAACTATAGCCAATATCATACTTAATGGGCAAAAGCCGGGAGCATTCCCTATGAAAACTAGCACAAGACAAGGATGCCCTCTCTCACCACTCCTATTTAACATAGTATCGGAAGTTCAGGCCAGGACAATGAGGCAGAAGAAAGAAAGAAATGGTATTCAGATAAGAAGAGAGGAAGTCAAATTGTCTCTGTTTGCAGATGACATAATTATACATTTATAAAACCCTGTCATCTTAGTCCAAAACTCCTTAAGCTGATAAGCAATTTCAGCAAAGTCTCAGGATACAAAATCAATGTGCAAAAATCACAAGCATTCCTATACACGAATAATAGACAAACAGAGAGCCAAATCATGAGTGAACTCCCATTCACAACTGCTACAAAGAAAATAAAATACCTAGGAATACAACTTACAAGAGACATGAAGGACCTCTTCAAGGAGAACTACAAACAACTGCTTAAGAAAATAAGAGAAGACACAAACAAATGGAAAAAAATTCCATGCTCATTGATAGGAAGAACCAATATTGTGAAAATGGCAGTACTACCTGAAGTAATTTATAGATTCAATGCTATTCCCATCAAGCTACCATTAACTTTCTTCACAGAATTAGAAAAAAAACTACTTTAAATTTTATATGGAACCAAAAAAGAGCCCATATAGCCAAGACATTCATTCCTAAGCAAAAAGAACAAAGTTGGAGGCATCACACTACCTGACCTTAAACTGTACCACAAGGCTACAGTAACCAAAACAGCATGGTACTGGTACCAAAACAGAGATATAGACCAATGGAACAGAACAGAGGCCTCAGAAATAATGCCACATATCTACAACCATCTGATCTTTGACAAACCTGACAAAATGACAATGGAGAAAGGATTTCCCACTTAATAAATGGTACTGGGAAAACTGGCTAGCCATATGTAGAACACTGAAGCTGTAACCCTTCCTTACACCTTATACAAAAATTAACTCAAGATAGATTAAAGACTTAAACGTAAGACCTAAAACCTCAAAAAATCCTAGAAGAAAACCTAGGCAATGCCATTTAGGACATAGGCATGGGCAAAGACTTCATGACTAAAACACCAAAAGCAATGGCAACAAAAGCCAAAATTAACAAATAGGATCTAATTAAACCAAAAAGCTTCTGCATAGCAAAAGAAACTATCATCAAAATGAACAGGCAACCTACAGAATGGGAGAAAAATTTTTGCAGTCTATTCATCTGACAAAGGGCTAATATCCAGAATCAACAAGGAACTTAAACAAATTTACAAGAAAAAAAAACCCATCAAAAAGTGGGTGAAGGGTATGAACAGACACTTCTCAAAAGAAGATATTTGTGTGGGCCAACAAACATATGAAAACGAGCTAATCATCACTGTTTATTAGAGAAATGCCAATCAAAACCACAACGAGAGGCTATCTCACACCAGTTAGAATGGCAATCATTAAAAAGTCAGGAAACAATAGGTGCTGGAAATTATGTGGAGAAATAGGAATGCTTTTGTGTAAATTAGTTCAACCATTGTGGAAGACAGTGTGGTGATTCCTCAAGGATCTAAAAATAGATTCCTCAAGGATCTAGAAATCAGCAATCCCATTAGTGGGTACATATCCAAAGGATTATAAATTATTCTACTATAAAGACTCATGAACATGTATGTTTATTGCAAAACTAGTTACAACTGCAAAGACTTGGAACCAACCCAAATGCCCATCAATAATAGACTGGATACAGAAAATGTGGCACATATATACCATGCAATACTGTGCAACCATAAAAAAGAATGAGTTCATGTCTTTTGCAGGGACATGGATGAAGCTGGAAACCATAATTCTCTGCAAACTAACACAGGAACAGAAAACCATACACTGCATGTTCTACTCATAAGTGGGAGCTGAACAATGAGAACACATGGACACAGGGAAGGGAGCATCACATACCAGCGTCTGTTAAGGGTGAGGGATAGCTTTAGGACAAATACTTAATACATGCAGGACTTGCAACCTGAATGACTGATTGGTGTGGCAAACCACCATGGCATGTGTATACCTATGTAACAAACCTGCACATTCTGCACATGTATCCCAGAACTTAAAGTATAATAAAAAATGAAATGAAATGAAATGAAATAAAATAACATAACATAAAAGACATTTCTTCCCCCAATCTCGTATTATCCTAACTTCTAAACAATTGCTATAATTAGTATTGGTTTTAATAATACATATTTAACTTTCAAATTAGCACCTTTTAAAGACTTACCATTTAATCAATATTGTTTTATAAAGTAGTTAATGTGGAGTACTTCAGTTAAATACTTGACCATGACAGGTATATAAATTCATTCTAAAGGTAAATACATAAATTTTGGAATAGAAAGCATTTAAGTACAGTTTTTGTCTACAACTCCTAAATGCTATATAGTCCTGCATTTAAACTGTAATTCAAAATAATAAATGATAACACTGTGATTGTAAAGATGAAGAAAGAGAACTCGAGTTTTTGAACTTTGTCATTTGGTATGACTCCATGGAGTTATTTTGTTAAAATTTTAAACAACAAAACAGTGAACCTGTAAGCTGTAATATTCATTTTGGGAATGTAAAAATTTTAGCTCATATGTGACACTTTTATATAATCGTGAAAAATATTTTTTTAAGGAATAAAATTATGTCTTTTGCAGCAATATAGATGCAGCTGGAGCCATCGTCCTAAATGAGTTATCACAGAAACAGAAAACCAAATACTGCATGTTCTCACTTATAAGTGGGAGCTAAACATTGGGAACACATGGATACAAATACAGGAACAATAAACACTGGGGACTCCAAAAGCTGCGAGGGAGAGAGGAGAGAAGGGTTGAAAAATTACCTATTGGGTATTCTGTTCACTGCTTAGGCAACAGGATCATTAGAAGCCCAAACCTCAGCATCACACAATACCTATGTAACAAACTTTCACAAAACTAAACTAAAAATAAAGTAAGATAAGTAAAATATTTAAAAATTGACATGTTTTCCTTTTTACATTTTTAGATATTTGTTTTTAGGTTAAAGAACAAATGGAGAGGTATAAAATTCCTTCAGTCATACAGTTTAGTCATAGTGTAAATTGTTCCTTTTGCAGACATTTTTGTTGTATTAAAATTCACTTATTTATTAGACAGTTATTTATATAACACATTTTAAATAGAATTTTAATATAAATATCAAAGCTAAAACTGCTAGGTTAATATAAAAGTACTGAATTGTGCACTTTTGTCCTACAGGAATTTGGAGGACCTTTCAGTCATTTAGAATATTGTTCTTAATTAGAAACTGTTAAATATTTTTTTTGAATTTTATAAAGAAGTTTGGAGTAAAAAAATCCACACTTACATAAAAGGGCAAAGACCCAGTGGAGCTCAACAGATTTTTTTTTTTTAAAGCAAAAGGGGAGTCAACTGAAGCGATGTCTATAACTAGTCTGAAATAGATAACTCCTTCAGAATTGCATACAATTTATGAAAGTTTTAAGTAAGTCCAAGTTGGTACACCTAAAGCATAGATACTAGAAACACAGGAGTCAGATGATACTGGTATAAGACAGCAAGAATTATCTCCTACAAGCATTGACAAGGAAGAGAAAGGAATGTTAGCAAATATTATCACTGAGGATTTTTTTTAATGGAGAAGAAAATGGCATTAATAAAGCAGAGACACTGATGAAGAAGAGACTGTGGATGACATTTTAATCTAATTTGATATTAGTGATGACCAATGCCCTTTCCAGATGGCAGGAGTTAATTTGTTTAAGAGAGGAAGTGAACCTTCCCAGAATACATATGGACTCTTCTCTGCAGTTCAAAGACAAGGAAAAAAGAGCAAAGGAAGCACCCAACACATGAAAACTTCATGATTTTGGAAATCCTTACCAAACAGTGGAAACATGGCAGTATTTTGAAGGTTGAAATAATTATTTTGTTTTGGCTATAGGCTATAGATACTAGAATAAAAAATGAATATTCAACTTTATAACTGGCTCTAAACCTGAAAATTAAATCCTAAGGTCTGTGCGACATCTCAATAATATCTCCCCTACTTTTCTAACCATTATTATTATTATTTTATTTCATGACTGTTACTGAAAATAATTTTGCCATATAAGGGAGAGAGTGTTAAAAAGGATTTTCTCCAGGTGTCAAATATGCTAGATATGCCAATGTTAGATAAAATAATAACATCAATAACTTGTCTAAAGTGATCATTTTTATGATAGAAAAATATCTGAGTTATGTAAATAACGGTCAAATAACTAAGTGAATTTTAATACAACGAAAATGTCTGCAAAAGGAACACTTTATACTATGACCAAACTGTATGACTGAAGTACTTTTATACCTCTTTAATTTGTTCTTTAACCTAAAAATAAATATCTAACAATGTAAAAAGGAATACATGTCAATTTTTAAATATTTTACATATCTTTAGTTTCTGATTTCCACATCCTTGTTAACACTTGTTATTTTCTTTTTTTTTTTTAATTTTTTTGGATAATAACCATCCTAATGAATAAGAGGTGGTATTTTATTGTAGTTTTGATTCACATTTCCCTAGTGATTACTGATGCTGAACATGACAATTTTTGTATATTATTTAGAGAAATGTCTATTCAAAGCTTTTGTCCTTTTTGAAAAATTGGGTTATATGTATGTTTTTTTGCTTGGGTTGTAGTAGGTCTTTGTATATTCTGGATATTAACCTCTTATCAGATATATGATTTGCAAATATTTTCTCCAATTTTGTAGGTTGCCTTTTCACTCTGTTAATTGTGTCCTTGATGCACAGAAGTTTTAAATTTTGATTGAGTCTAACTTGTCTATTTTTACTTTCATTACCTGTGTCTTTGGTGTCATACGTAAGAAATTGACAAATCCAATATCATATAGCTTTCCCCTATTTTTCTTCAAAGGGTTTTATAATTCTAACTCTTGTGTATAAATCATTGATCCACTTTGAGTTATTTTCTTGTACAAGGTAAAGGTCTTGCTTCATAATCTTTCACATAGATGTCCAGTTTTCCCAACAACATTTTTTGAAGAGACTGTCCATTACCCATTAAATGGCCTTTACATTTTTATTAAGAAACATTTGATCATAAATGCAGGAATTTGTTTCTGGTTTCTCCATTCCATTGGTCTATATGTCTATTTCTTTGTCAATACCACACTGTTTTGGTTACTGTAGCTTTGTGGTTAGTTTTAAAATCAGGAAATATGAGACTTCTAACTTTGTTCTTTTTTTGATTGTTTTAGCTCTCCAGGATCTCTTGAGATTTGAAATAAATTTTAAGATGATTCTTCTGTTTCTGCAGAAATGTTAGATTTTGGCAGGGATTGCATTAAATCTGTCGATCATTTTGAATAGTACTAATATCTTAGCAATATGAAGTCTTTCAATTTATAAACACAGATGTCTTTTCATTTATTTTTGTCTTCTCTAATTTCTTTCAGCAGCATTTGCAGTTATCATTGTATAGTCTTTAGCGTCCTTAGTTAGGTTTATTCTAAAATATTTTATTCCTTTTGATGCTACTATAAACGTTTTGGTGTGGGTTTAATTTATGGGTCCACAATTATTATATACTTTATATAAAGTATATAAAGTTTATAAAGTATATAAAGTATATAAAGTTTCTGCTCAGATTTTTTACTCATTTTTGTATTGAGTTTTTGTGCTTCCTCTTCCCCTTAATCAATTTTTACTATTACAAAATAGTGATTTTATAATCCCTATATTCTTTCTACATTATTAGTTGACATTTGACTATAAATAAGAGCTTTTTCCTTACTGTCATTATTTACCAGAATGCTTAAAATTGTCATAGGTTTGTGCAGTAGAAGCCTCTTCATGCTCTCTCTTATGTCCTCTGAAATGGTCATCATTCTTCAAGTGCTACCATACTTTCTGAAATGGTAAGATATTTCAAACTCATTTGTAACTTCTACAACCCAAGCCTGGAATAAACCATTTCTCCAAGGACCTCTGGTTCATTTTTAGTGGAGAAAGTATTTTGTAACAAAGATCTGGGTTCTAGGTGTGCTTATGCCTACCAGAGTATTATTGCTTGTAGGCCCTGTCAACAGGTAGATCTAAGAAATGTGAATATGTATATATAAATATATGTGTGTCTATACATAAACATACCACTGAACATAACTGTATCAATATCTGTGTTTATATCTGTACCTTTACCTGCATTAAACTATGAGTTTATAGTGAAAGATTTAGTTCTAATTCAGCACCAATGCTTTCATTATGTATTTTCCTCTTTGATGCATAACTTCTTCAACTGTGAAAAATATGCTTGTTATTATCTATAATATATTTAATTTTTGCTCAAGCTAGGATAGCCACAAAGCAGTTTCAGAGTTGCTAAACCATATAGATGCAAAAAACAAACCTAAGAGTTTAATATTTGTTTATAGTATTTTTTTTGTAGCCTATAAAATTGTACTTGGAGTGTCTCCTTTTAAAAAATTCTCCTCGGAGAGAGATCCAAGATGGCCGATTAACAACAGCTCAGGATTGTAGCTCCCAGTGAAAGCGCAGAGAGCGAGTGGACGCCGCACTTTCAGACGAATTTTTGTTGCTCACAGACTAGGAGATTCCCGGCGGAGGAGCCACAC